>JAJLZM010000012.1:0-42901 GCA_030572235.1 Ambrosiozyma kamigamensis | reverse complement strand
TCATATTTTAATTTAACTTTAAAATCAACTAATAATGCTAATAATAAATCACAATTTTTAAATGATTTACAAGATTTAATAAATGATTCAATATTATATAAATCAGCAATTGATATTGATTTAATTAATTCAAAATTAAATATAGTTGAAGTTTTCAATTCATCAATTAAATCAACAATAATGTTAAAATTAATTAATCGAACAATTTTAAAATTATTAAAATTTTCAAATAATTTAAGTATTAATAACGATGATTATAATTTATTAATTAATAGATTCAAATCAATTTTCTTAAAAGAATTATTAATTAATCAATTAATTAAACCATTTAATTTAATTATTCATTTAATCATTAATAACATTTATTATGATGGTAGTTTAGATTTAATTTATAATGATTTTAAAAATCAAATTTTGGATAATGATAATGTTGAAGGTAGTGGTTCTGAATAGGTGGGGTTTCTTTATTTCTGGTTTTTGGTTTGGGTTTTGGTTTTTGGTTTTTGTTTACTCTTTTATTTCTTTCTTTCGTTAATTTAATTTACAGAGATTTCTTGTGTTTTTATAACTATATTTCATTCTTGCGTTTTTCTCTTTCTTCTTCTTTTTGGTTATTGGGTTGTCATTCATATTTTTTTACATTTTATTTATTTATAAATTAATTACATTCTTCTTACACTATAATAATTAATCTTTTTCTTGTAGTTTTGTAATAATTATTAACACCGAAATTATTTCCGAAATAGTTCTCGGAGTAATTCGAGTTTTCGTAGCATATCAAAATTTTAAATATATTAAAATAGTTGTATCAATTGTCAAAACATCTGAAGTTTTAAAGTTATAAATAGTGTAATACCATGTTTGTAATCATATTCATCAAGTTTTAAAGATACAAAAAGAACTTTTCAAGTTTCAAATTGTGTTTAAAAATTCGGAATGATTCGAAACTACGCCTCCCGCGCCTCCCGCGCCACACGTCAAATTTCAATGGGTATCATAAAGGTTTCAGTTTTTTGCGCAAGCTCCATCCCTGTTAGCTCAGTCGGTAGAGCGTTCGGCTTTTAAGGATTCGAAATTTCGGAAGTCGACCGAAATGTCCAGGGTTCGAGCCCCTGACAGGGAGCTTATTTTTTTGTTAATTAATTGTTTTTATTTTTGATTTTGATTTTTTGCTTTTGTTTTTTTTTTGTTTCTTTTGTTCTATAACTTCTAAATTTAATTACTTTAATTGGAATTTTTGGGACTTAAAAATTAACCAATATGGTAGCTGGTTGGGACCGTTGGATGTACGATCATTAATAGATCGTGTGATGATATGTCAGGTCCAGGACAATGATAAATCCATTAGTCAAAATGATTATTTAATCTATCGTCTATCCCTAATAATGGGAGTGACTTTTGTTTTTCCCCAAATTCCCCAATATTGATCCTTTTTAATTTACCAATTAAAATTAATTTCATTTAGCTAAGCATAATCATTAAAACTAGGTGATATATGAATCAATATATGATGATATTTTAAAGTTACAATTAATTCTTAAATGAATCAATTAATTGGTGCAATTTCTAGCGAGTTGATTTAATTAAAATTACACTGTAATTCATATGAATTAACATGATAGTATGATACCCCACTTTATGAATTTCGAATGGACTTTTATTCTGAAAACGTACCTAGCTTTATAATTTAATTTGCTCTATGGCTGGTGCTTTTGTTTATGTTTTGACAGTTTTGTATTAAGATTAAGTTAAGAATTCATACAGACTGATACAGTGTATACTGGAAAAATGTTGAAACGTTCATATAACTTTTCTTTATATCCTTAATTATATAGTAAAC
This sequence comes from Ambrosiozyma kamigamensis, assembly GCA_030572235.1. Taxonomy (NCBI): domain Eukaryota; kingdom Fungi; phylum Ascomycota; class Pichiomycetes; order Pichiales; family Pichiaceae; genus Ambrosiozyma; species Ambrosiozyma kamigamensis. The sequence goes on along the minus strand of JAJLZM010000012.1, from coordinate 41,061 downwards.
CTTGAATCAAATCAATTATCACAAAATGACACAAAGTATAATTAATTCACACAGATTAATTCAAGTTATTCTCGCGTCTCGCGATTTTTGCATTGAAAATGGAAGTATTTTCCGTAGATGCACCCGATGCATGGAAGAACAAATATGTTTTCTAGATTATTTAACCTGCATCAATGCCGATCCTTCCAATTCTGGAAATTCGACCGAACAGATCGATCGAGAATTCACAAATTACACAAATATTATAAGTTATAACACAATATCACCAACTTTTGCCCATCATATCCACAGTTTTATATATACCTTAATTAATAGAATTATAAGCTAGTTCTCTTTATATATCCGAAAATACCGTGTGAAAATATAGACTTATAGCCTAAGTATAGATGGATCGAACAGTGGACGTTTGGCTTGCCGAATTAGGCCAACCGCCACTTGCATATTTAAATAGCTGCTACCGTTGTTGTGTATAACATAAAATTTTAAGGGCTACGTATTATAAGGAGTAAAAATGAAAAGCAAAAGTAAAACTTTTTATAATTATTATGCAATGCTTAACATTATAATTAAAGTCTCTTGTAGTACAATAAATACCATACTATATATAAATAAATACAAACAAAAGTAAAAAAACAAAAACAAATTAAAACAAAGACAAAAACAAAAACAAAGAGAGTAAGTAATATGGTGTTAATACCACTTCATCCTTCTTCAACAGTATGATCAACAATACCCCTTAATATCTGTATTTTCCCATAATCTTTATGATTCATAATATCATAACTAAATTGATTATTCTTTGATCTATTCTTTCTTTCAAGACCTGATTGAGCCCATCTACAATTTAAATTTAATCTTCGACATTCAGTACAAATTGGTTTAGTTTCACAACAACGTTTCTTTCGTTTTCTGCACGTAAGACAACCATATCTTGATCTTCTAACTTTAGTTTTAATTGGATAAAATGCTGGTGAGTCAATTGTAGATGATGCTGATGATGATGATGATGATGATGATGAATCAACTACTGATGATAGTATATTAGGTGACGGTAGGTCAAGTGGTGTTAATGGTATGTTTGAAGATAATGGTAAATTAAATGATGATGAGTAATTAGGAGATACAAGTGAAACATTTTCATCATTTTCATCAGTATTGTAATCTGTCGAAATATTAGTTGATACTTTCGAAGATAACATATATAATTGTTGTTGTTGTTGTTGTTGAGTTGAATCAATTAAAGGTTTTATAGAATTGTAATCGGTAGCAAAGGAAGCATTTCTATCAAATTGCCCATATTGATTTGATTGATAAGGAGATGAACAGGATGATGAGAGTGAATTATAAGCTGAAATTGATGAATGTCTAGTTATTTCATTATTTAAATTTTGATTATTTGATTGTTGTTGAGATTGAAAGAATACTATTGGATTATTATATAAAATATTTGGTGAGTTTTCTGGAACTGGTAAATCTTTAGTATCATCTTTTGATGTTTCTAATTCAGATGAGAATTCAAGTTGACTTAAAAATGGAGTCTTTGGTAATGAATCATTAAAAATATTTCCATTCATATTAAGAAATGATGAATTAGTGTCCATGTTTCAATTATTCAATTCAATATAGGTACGGTATTGTAGTAAATTTATAGAATTTAATTGAAGGCGTAGATTAAAAGATCTGTATACTGGAATAAACTATGATTAAATACCCAGAGCTACTGTACAAGATTTTAAAATTTAGATTCTACATACGAAACACCATAAAACAGGAACCATATTTTCTTTTTTCATATTAATATATATTTATGGGATTTGAATTCTAAGAATCATGCATAGATGCACATACACATGTATATGTATGTGTACCTATATAAATGATGGTTAGACAAAAAATGAGTATACGTACGGTTCCTCTTAATTCAATCAATCAATTAGTAATTACTAAATTGAGTTTACCTCTTATTAGGCTTTTAATTAATTATATAAAGGCTCGATTGAATCTGTTCCTGGAAAAACCTACAAAACTATAACCCCTACAATTATATTTATATGCTTCCATATTTCCAGGTTTGATTAATTGTATATGATCTGATTTATTTAACCCTAAGTAGAGTTGCTAGACATTGATCATATCATATCAGTATTTATATATAAGACAATTTTAAATACTCTAGCTATAACTCACAAATTTATTTGTACTGTACTTGACTCTGTTTTAAATTTTTAATCTTAATTACAGTTTTTCCGTATTAATCCGTACCGATTTTTTAGCCGTGCGTTGCGGTTTTTCCGGAGTTCGACTAGCTGTTGGAATGAATGTTTCTGCTATATCTAATGCTGTATTTGAAGCAAGAAACGGTTAACAGCTAGAAGAAGAAAAAGTCACAACAAGAAACAAACACTAAAGGTTAGGGAATCGGGATCCCAACTCCGTTAATCATCTGATTATTTATAACTAATTATTCCACAGTTTTATTATCAATATACTTGTTTATTTTTATTTAATGGTTAGATTATCACAGCAATTAACGTACTAATTATCGATTAGCCTACCATGCATTTGAATAATCGTATCATTATTTAGTTCTACTATCTCTAGCTATTTCGAATTCAAGGCAATTCTTTTTATTAATTATAATTGACTTCTGTTGGACCACTCCCACAATCAACACAGTAATTAATTAAATACACACAACACAAGGTAAATAAATATAAAACAAATCAAAACCCAAACAAACAAAAAGAAAACTTAAATATATACATTAACTAATAATTATACAAAAAAATAAATAATAAAAAAGAAAATCAAAATCAAAATCACCATTCATAAATGAATTAAATTAAATTTTTAAAATTCATAACTTTTTCTATCTGCAAAAACAGTACAATATTCACCACAAATTTCAAAACCAGATTCAGTTAATTCTTGTAATTCAGTAAAATCTGCAATTATAAGTTTTGATCCATTTAATTTTTTAACAAATGAAACTCCTGAACAAATTAATCCTAATTTCAGAACTGATTTTAATGATTCATAATTAGAATCAACAAATAATCCTGATAATCCATAAACTATATCATTTGATGATGAAGAAGTTGGTGGTGGCGTTATAATTGTTGTTGATTTATCTGATTTAGATTTAGGACTTGGTGTAGATGGAGGTAAAGCTAAATAATCTAAATATGGATAATAACATGATAATAAAGAATGATTATTAAATAGTATTACTGAACCTAAAATTGATTTTGATGATGGTTCAAAAGCTTTTAAAATCAATGTATTATTACTATTATGATGATTATTACCTTTCTTTCTTTCATCTTTAATATATTGTGAAGCTTTAGTATAAATTTCTAAAAATCTAATTTCTTCTTCATCATCAAATTTATTTGATTTAATTAAATTTAAAATTTCATTATGATCTGTTATAATTTCAAATTTAACTCCAACAACTTTTAATTGTTTAACTAATTTTTCAGAAACTTTCCATTGTTTTAAATTTAATGATAATACAAATTTTTTATTTTTTAAATATGGCTTTGTATATGTCTTTGTATCTGCCCATCCAACAGATTTAACAAATTCAACTATACCATGAATTGATTCATCTGCTTTTAACATTGATGTATCATTTGATTTAGTTTGTTCCATAAAATTCCAATAATTTATTAATTCATCTAATCTAGCCTTTTTATAAAATCCCAGTAATGGAAATGATCCACCTAAATGAACAACTTTACATTTTCTTTGTTGACTTAAATATTTAATTGCTCCAGCATGTAATACTTGACCAATTGATTGTCTTCTTTTACTTGCATCGACTAACATAAATAATATATGACCTTCATCATTATATGTATTAACCCAAGTAATACAAATACCATAAATAACATTTAAAGTTGCATTTCTAACAACAAAATGTGTTTGTTCTTTTGAATTTTCTCTTAATAATTGATGCATTTTATTAAAATATTCTGAATTTAATTCATAAAAATCTTTTAATGGTAATGAATTTTTTAATAATAAAACTAAATTTGTAAAATCTCTTTGTAAATCAAATTTTTCAACTAACCAAGGTTTATTTAATCTTTTTCTTTTACGCTTATGAATATCATCTGTTGTTGTTGGAATTGGTGAATTTGATCTTGATATAAATGCAGGTGATTCATGAATTAATCTAGATTTAACAGATGCACTTAATGGTTGATTTGTTGATGATGTTGTTGATGGTGGAGGACTTCTAATTGTATCATTTAATAAAAATTCTAATGATTTACTAATTGGTGAACCAGTTGATATCGATGATGGACTTATATCAAATAAATCTTCTTTATAATCAATTTTTTGATATTCACCTGGAATTTTACCAGTTGGAATTAAATTACCAAATAAAACACTTGGAATATGTGATAAAATATTTGATGTGTAATCATAAGTACAAATATAAGTTGATCCAATACCATTATGATAAAGAAAATCATAAGGTGATGAGACTGATATTATAATTAATGGTTTTTTAGTAAAATTTGAAATCTTTTTATAACCACCACATAACACTGATATATGTTTTGAAATACCAATTTGATACATATTCCTACTTGCATCAGCACAAACTAATATAACAACTTTTGAATTTTCAATTAATGATTCATGTAATGAAGTTAAACCATTTGATGTATATGATGTATGTAAAACTTTATAATTTTGATTAGGATCATAATTTGATAATTGTTCACCAAAATCATGAAATATATCTTCACCAGGAAATAATTTTGAAGAAGTATTATGAGCTTCTTCATTATTTAAATTATGAACATCAGGATGTATTTGAGTTATTAATGGGGTCAGTATTAATACATTATTTTCATCATTTTTTTTAAAATATTTATAAATTGGAATTGCATCTTCTTGATCTCTAACTAAAGTAATTGAAGATGAATAAGCTTTAATTGATAATTTTTGATGATCAATCCAAACTTGTTTAGTCATTGTAATTTTTTCAGACCATTTTAATTTTCTATGTAATTCATCAATTCTTCTAATTGATTGAGCAAATATTGGATCATAATTACCAGATTCATAAGCTTTATTTAAAGAATTTAAAGCTTCTTCTTGATAAATATAATCATTACAAACCATAACCATATCACATCTTGCATATAAAATTGATAAAACTGCACCTTGTCCTAAACCAATATTTCTACATAAAGCTTCTAATTCTAAACATTCAGAAACAACTAAACCATCAAACCTTAAGTTTTTTCTTAATAATTTTTGAACTATAATTGGAGATAAACAAGCATGAATTTCATTTGGAGATATATTTGGAACAGCAACCCCACCAGCATGAACCGAATCAATTAAGCCTTCATCAATTAAATTTTTAAAAGGTAATATATTAAAACATTCTAATTGAGAAGAAGTTTCCAACATCATTGGTAATTCTAATAAATTATCAACAAATGAAGAACCAATACCTGGGAAATGTTTGGCACAAGTTAATATTCCACCTTTTTTTAAACCTCTTGTAAAACTAGTTGCATATTTAGTAACATCTTCAACAGTTGAACCAAATGATCGAACACCAATTAATTGATTTGACATTTTAGAACAAATATCTAATACAGGACCCATTAAGAAATTGAAACCTATTGATCTTAATTCTATAGCTAATGCTTCACCAACTTGATAAATTAATTCTAAATCATCTGTTGCAGCCAAACCCATAGCACCTGGGAATTGAGTTATAGATATTTCATCATACATTGCATTACAACAACCTAATTCTTGATCAACTGCAATCATTAAAGGATGTTCATAGTTTTCTAGTTTAGCTAATGTTTGTAAATCATCTATTAATTTTGATATTTGTGGTACATTAATAAAATTCTTTGAAGCTAATATAAATGAACGAACTTTATGAATTTTGATTAGTTTAGCAGCTTGACAATCAGGAGTTATTTCGTAACCTTCAAACCCAGCCAAAAGTAACTTCCCAGCATTCTCCTGAACTTTGGAGAAAGATATCTCTGACATTGTTTTTGGGTTGTAAATAAGGAGTAAAATCGGTTTCTTTAGTTATCAGTTGTTGTTTCTATTTCAATTACAGCGATTTGAGAAAATGGAGAAAATTAACAGAGAAACGCTGGATAAGAGGGCTGGAGGGTTCTTGGAGGAGAGAGGGAGTAGGAGATAGAGGATGTTATAAGGATGGATTGCCTGGAGGTTTGATTCTGCTTAATTTTGAGTTGTTGGGCAGAAAACAGGTATGATCATGATCCATTGCATGAGCTATAGAGCAAAATATCACGGCACGTGACATAACAAGAATTCCGGATCCGAATTCAGTCACAATAATAATAAAAAGTGAATCAGTCAAATACAGCTACTGATGATAATAAATTAGTAATAATAATAATAGTATTTTTTATACAGTTAAATATTTAATAAAAAAATTAATTAACCATGATCTTGGTTAGAGATGTTGGTTTAAAATTGTATTGATAGATAGATATGGTATGTCACCATAAGCTAGTCTTTCAGTTCCAGAAATAATGAACAAATTCAAAGAATTAAGCAGACGAAACTGGTAATAAGTCACAATTTAAAACTAAGAGACATATTGCAAATTTAATAGATGGTTTCAAAAGTTTACATAGAGCAAGCTAGTGTCAATTAGTTTTATGGGGTGGTGAAGCTAATTTTCCAGATATCTATTTAGACCCTTATTATGCTGATATCATGATTCTTTTGGTTCTTTGCAGAATCACTGTTTCTGCTCATGATGGGGCTGCTTTATTACATATAAAATTCAAAAAGAAGATGCAATTGTAATGAAACATATATATGAAAGTGAAAGATTCAAAGAATTGGAAAGATTAGGTTTGGTTAAGAAAGGTCAATTTCAGTTAACTTTAATGAGTGATGGAAACTTATTAAAATTATTATTTGGTGTTGGTGTTTCGGTTGAATTTCAAGGTTCAAGTGGTGGTATTAAAACAAATTCTTGTCAATGTGTTTTATTTAATCTTACTGGTGATATACCTGCAGCTTCTAAAATGTTTTGTTGGGCTAATCAAACTGGTAACTTGCCTTGTCCTTTTTGTGATATTAAGAAAGCATTAATCCCAGTTAGTTGGAAAATAGTAAGTAGATATGTTTTATTACCTTCTAAAGCTGCCATCGATGAATTAAAAACAACTAAAACATATAATGAATATAATAATTTAGAAACTGCTATGTTACAATTAAGAATAAATGATACTGATGATTCTTTGAACATTTATGCTGTTACACCTTTTTCTCAATTGAAATCTATTGATACTCCTGATTCTTATACACTTGAGATTTTACATTTAAATTTGGAGAATGTATTTAAAAAGATTCTAGAAGCTTCTTTTGTTAGGTGTGGATCAAAAGGTTCTGATGATTGAAGTTATAAATGATCACTCAAAAGTTAACATTTACAGCAAATAAACAATGGATACAACAACATGATGTTGGAAAACTTCCTAATTTTAATGATATCAATGATTTATTTCCATTAATGGAGCATGTTCTGGACCTTCAGGCAAAATGGCATTAACTTCAATATAAGTAATTGGGTAGTAAGTCTGGTACTCTTCACTTTTTTTAGCTTCAATAGCAACATCAAAAGTAACTCTTGCTAAGTTTCTTTTCAATCTTAACACCATATCTTTATAAGATAAATCGAAGAGGAGTAACGACGAATAAGACCAAATGATTATATTTTCAAAAGATAAAAGCATGTATAGCATAAGAACATCTATCTCATCCAAATCCACGATTTCTTCCAACAGATTATAAAGCAAAAAAAGAGCTTAACTATTAAATGCCACAAGGTCTTTCTGCAAGGCCCTAATCATCGATATCCGCAAGAACACAGATGATTATTGCCAAACAGAGAGATATGTAAAAAGATAGAATTGCCCAAGGGAGTCTATGAATGACTAACCATTAAGAAGAAGAAGAAGAAGAAGAAGAAGTATACGTAGCAGTTTTTTCTCAACGCTCGTTTCAGAAATTTCAAATTTCCCAAATTGAGAAAACAGAAAAGTTGAAAACGCTGCCAAATATTTACACAGTACTGATTAATTTATTTAATTCGATTGAATCGGTCTATCAAAATATACAAAAAGAATCAATAATTAATAGTAACTAAACTTGTTCAGCAATAAATGCATCGATATTAACTTCATTAAGTGGTGCATTACCAGAATTATTAACTTTATTCTTTGATTTTTCTTCTCTTAATTCAATTCTTTTTAATTTACTTAATGGTCCCCAACCATGAACAGGTTCATTTAATTTAAATGGTTGCATAAATTTAATACATTGTTTAAAATTTTCACCTAATGTTGCAATTTCATGAATTATATCTTCTGTACAAATAATACCAATTTCACCTAATTTATCTTCAATTAAATTATTATCATTTAATGTAACTTCTTTAGTTGTTTCATCTTCTTGGGTTATTGAAACCATTGCTCTTTTTTGAATTAAATCTCTAACTGTAGCTAATGATGGTGTTCCTATCACAATATATGGATTAATTAATCTTAATAATGGTTTAATTGTATCATTTAATTTAATAAATGTACCTGTATAAACATGACCTAATCTTAATAAATTTAAAACTTTCTTAGCTTTAGAAGGAACTTTAGCACCATGTGGACCAGGAACTCTAACAATAAATTGAAGTGATTCATCAGTTGTAGTTGTAGTAGTAGTTGTTGTTTCTGTTTGTAATTTTTGTTTTAATTTTTCATTTTCAGTAATTCTTTTTATTCTATAGTTTTCTCTTTCTGTTGATCTATGTTTAGCAACTAATGTTTCAGCTCTAATGAATTTTGATTTTCTATTTTGTTGTTTCTTTCTTTTAAGTAATTCAGCTTTCTTTCTAGCTTGTTCTTGTTTTTCTAAACGTAGTCTATCAACATTCTTTCTCTTTTTAAGTAAGATTTCTGGATTACTATTGAATTTAGTGGATTCTATTTCAGACATATTGATATATGATTTATTTATGAATGATTTAACGAAAAATGATTTTAATTTAATTTAAGTAAAAAATTAAGAAAAAAAAAATTTAAAAAAAAAAAAAAAAAGATTTCTGTTCGTGACACGACCTTTCACTTATATCCGAAATTAAAGCCGAAAGCCATTTCTAAAGAACTTTTATAACTATTACTAGTACTATAAAAACAACTAATATACATAAGAAAAACTGTAATTTATTATTCAACAAAAGATCTATTATTCAATTCTAATTGTTTATTTCTTAAACTTCTTAAAGAACTAACTAATAAATTAACAACACCATTAAAACCAAAATTTTCTAAATTTTTTAAAATTTCTAATCTAAAATAATCAAAATCATTAATTAATAAATCATCATTATTTTTAATCCATTTATTAGAATTAATTAAATTTATAAATTGAATTGAATCTAATGGACCAGCTAATCTAATTTCAACTTCATTATTATCTTCTAAATTTCTAATTATTTTTGTAATTAATGATGCAAATGCAGGTGAATAAAATATATTAAATTGTTTTTTTAATTGTTGTTTTAAATCTTCTTCAATAAATGAATTATTTGGATCGTTATTCTCATTATTATAATGATAATAATTTTGTTTTAATAATTTATCAATTAATTTAATTGGTATTAAAAAACCTTTTGCAATTTGTTTTTCATTTTTTTCAAATGCTTTATCTCTCCATAATATATTACAAAAATCCATAACACATGTATTATGAATTGATTTTAAATTAATAAATTGTTCAGATGTAATTGATTTATTAATTAATATTGTATTTGTTAATGATCCAAATTCATTATAATATCTTTTACAATATGTTATATGACCTAATATTTTATCAATTAAAATTGGATTATTACTAAAATATAATTTATATGTTATAATTGGTGGTATTATTAAATTTGTTATTTTGATTTTATTAAATGGTATAGTATGTATGAATTGAATTAATTTAATGAATGATAATAATATTTTATTGTTGTTATTACTATCTTTAATAGAATTTAAATATTTATTAATTAAATTTTCAATTATTGAATTAATTGTAAACCATAATTCATCATTTTCAGTATCTTCATTAGCTGTTGTTATCCAATTATTAAACATTGAAATTAAGCTATATGTAAAATAACATAATTTAGAATCATTATTAGAATAATTGGATTCTAATTTATAATAAACAGTTTTAAAATCATCCCAATCTTGATATGAAATAAATGAAATAAAATCATAAATTTTCATAATCTTTAAAATTTCTAATTCATCATAATCATCAGTTGTATCAATTGTTTTTATTTTAATTTCTTTATTTATAATTTTTAATATAGTAATTGGTATAATTGATAAATATCTAGTTAAATAAATCAAACTATCAAATATAAATTCATCATCTTTTTTAATTATATAATTATTATTAATTAAATATAATTGTAACCATTTATCAATCCATTTAATATCTAATTTTAAAATTGTATTATAAGTATATAACTTTAATGAATAAGATGATTGAATAGGTAATAATTCTAATGATTCTTCAGATAAATTAATTAATTCATCTGATAAATTTGATAAATTTGAAATTTGACTTAAATGTTTAATTAAAGAACCAATTTGAATTGGTAATTCGAATTCATTTAAATTTGAAAGTAAATAATTCATTGATAAACACTTATTAATACTTAATGAACTTAAAATTCCTTTAGTTTTATAATCTATTGTATTATTAATTGAATCATCTAATTTTCTTCTTTTATTACTTGGTTCTGTACTATTATTATTATTATTGTTATGTTCAATTCTAAGTAATTTTAAATATTCAATTAATTGTATATAAATTTTTAAATTCCATTGAAATAATTTTAAATTTTCATCATTTAATAAGATATCATTAACTGTAAATGAATGATCACCTTCATTATATCTATAAAATTCTAATTTTATTTTAATTAATTGATCAATATAATTAGAATCAATTGAACCAAAAGATAATTTCAATAATTTTTCATTATTTATTAAATTTAAAATTTTATAATAATAATTATCAAATAAATGATTTTTAATTGGTAAATCTTTTAAAATTGATTTAAAACAAATTAATAAAGGTAATAAAGATTTATCTTTTTCATATAATTCAATAATTAAATCTAATTTATAAGAATTTAAAAAATATTGTAATTTAAAATTTGAATCAATTTCAATTGAAATTTCTAATAAATAAATAATTAAAATTGATAAATTTTTTTTTAAATAACCAATATTAATTAAATTAAATAAATATGATAAAATTTTTAAAAATTCTTTATTAAATTTAAAATTAAAAAAATTAATTAATAAAAATTCAGATAATTTAATTTGTAAAATTTTATTTATAACATTACCATTATTTGAATAACTATTTAATTTAAAAGTTGATAAAATTTTTAAAAATGTATTAAAATCAATTAATTCATAACATATTAATAATTTAATTAGTTTAGTTTTCATTGAAGTATTGAATTTTTTATTATTTGAAGGATCTATTATTATATCTAATAAAGTATTTAACTGTTTTAAATCTATTCCATAACTTGGTATAACTTGTTGTAATTCCAGTATAATTTGATTAACTTCATTTGAATCATTTGACGGTGAACCTGATAGTTGATACTTGTTGAGCTTGTGAACAGACTTGTTTATGAGGTCAAAGTACTTGCTTGACCTCTGGTACCAGCTGAGAGACATTGTTATTAGGAGAAAACAGTGTTGTTTGAACTTGTTTTTGATTGTTTGTTTACACAATTTGAGAAAACGCGTTTTGAGAAATTGGAGAGGGCGGTGGTAACCGGACGGTCTGGGAGAGTCCGGGATAACTAATATGGTACAATGTTGTGTAAACCGGAAACGGTACGAATTATAAATACATAATGTCTAGTAAATTGTAAATACAGATAAAATTAACAATAAATATAAAACAGAGACAAGAAAACTATATACAAACAGTGATAACAACATATCAATCATTTCTTCTTACTCATTGCATTCATATAATCATTAAATTCTTTATTTAAATCAAATGAACCTAAATTACAATAATCATTAATTAATTCAATACTTCTTTCTTTAATTATATTTTCAATAACTTCTTCATTCTTAAATTTATTTAAAATTAATAAAGTTTGTTTATTTTGTTCTTTAATTTTAAATTCTAAATTTCTTAAACTATATGGATCAATTCTTAATAATTTATTTCTTTCTTCTTCACTCAATTCATCTTTTGTATTGATTTCTTTTAACATTAATTCAGATTCATTTATACAATATTTAATACTTGATATTCTTTCTTCCCATTGTGGAAATATTAATTTTGTAATCAATGGTATACAAGGTGATGAAACTGATTCATCTGATGACGATCTTGTGAATTGTTTCAATATTGATTTTCTATTTAATGATTCATGATGGTTTAAATAACTGTTTATTCTAGTTTTCAAATTATCATCAATGTTTTGTCTTGATAGTTTTAAGAATTGAGTTAATGATTTGTTATCAGCCAAACAGATTTCTCTTTTGAGCACTGGTTTCTGTGGGATGCTCTGTTCTGGGACTATATCCAACGACTCGACTGGGTCCACTAGAGGCATCTCTCTGCTGTTGCTGCTATTGCTGTTGTTGTTGTCTCTGTTCCACATCTCTCTCTCTAAGTCCTTGATTTCTAGCAATTTCCAGTGAAGCGAAAACGAAAATGAAAAAACGGATTTTGAGCACTTTTGACCACTTCTGAACAGCTATTCCTCTTGATTTGCCACCACAATAACGGTTACAACACTCATGGCTGCCACCTTTGACGAGTTAAGAACACAGGGAAACTCCAAGTTCAAAGCAGGCAACTTCGGGGGTGCCTTGGTCAGCTACTCGCAATGCATCAACTTGAATCCACAATCTTATGCTCTATATTGCAATAGAGCTGCTGCTTTAATCAAATTGGATTCCATGGAAGAAGCTAAAGATGACTTGAATACTTCGTTACAGTTGAATCATGAATACATCCCAAGTTTATGTCGTTTGGCCTTTATTTTGTTATATGAAGGTAATGCAATCGAAGCTTTAGAAAATTATGTTAGAGCTGTCTTAGTTTGTTCAAAAGATAATCATCAACTAGAAAGATTCAAATCCCAACTAAAAGAAGCCATTAGATTAACTGAAGGTAGAGCTAGACAACAAGGTTATACTCAAGAATACATCGATGATATCATTCCTGATAATGTTAGAATTTTACTGGATTCTTATAGATCATTAGATCGTAATAATAGATCTGCTAATATCAATAGAAGAACACCAACTGTTGTTGCTGGTGGTTCTGAATCTTTTAATACCGGTACTACTGGTCAAGGAATTGGAATTGGTTTAGGTGTTCCCGTGTTTGCAGCACGTAGACCAACTAATACTACTACTACTAATAATAATACTGGAAACACTGGATCTGGTAATACTCAAGGAACTACTACTACCACAGGTACTATAATTGGCTCTTCTGGTCCTAATGGTGCTTTTTCTATTTCATTTGATGGTAATGGAACACCAGCTGAATTATCTCAATTTCTTAATATGTTTGATGCTAACAATACTAATACCACTCAATCTAATACTAATAATAACAATACTAATGGTAATACTAGAACAACTACTACAAACACTGCAACAAGTGCTAACACAAATTCTACCACAAATGCCACTACAAGCACTACATCTACAAACAATGATGCAATGGATACAACACCAGACACTGCTACACCAGCTCCAACACCAACTGCAACTGATACCAATAACAACAGTAATAATAATAACAACAACCCACATCAACATATCCAACAAATAATTGCAGATAGAGTTCGTACAGCAACTCAAAACTTCATGAATCAACAACAAGGTCAACAAGGTCAAACTGCAGCTCAAATTCCAACTGATGCAGCATCATTTGCTAGAAATTTAATGTCTGCATTTACACAATCACTTAATAATGGAAATGTTAGCTCTGGTACTGGTCATATTCATATTGTTCCACAATCAATTCAAATTGAAGTTGATGGTGCTAATAGCAATAATGATAATAATAATGAACAACCATCAGCTGCTTCATTTTTTGGTAATAATGGTGGATTTAATATAGGTGGTGTTATTAGTGGATTTGCAGATCAAATAGCTAATCAAATTAATACCAATATGAATAATAATAATAATGGTAATGATGATGATGGTGTACCTGATGAGTTAGATTTGGATTAATTATGATGCTCTAATAATAATTGATATATATTTACTGTATATAAATTAAATTCAATCTTTGCTTTATTATATGTTTTTGTTTTATTTCATTTTTTTATTTGCATTTTGCTATTTGCTATTACAGTATACCGTGTATCTTAGTTTCTATCATTAATTTATAGCACTACTGATAATATATTATAGTTATGTTTTTATTGTTTTTATTGTGCAATTACTAATTACTAATTTACAGTTATCTCATAGTTAAAAGATTTGAGAGAAAGCGAGTAAAAAAATTCAAAGGGCAACAAATAATTTGAACAGTAAACAAACCTTTTTCCTTATCACAACAGTCATCATATGACACCAATATGAACTACAACCAACCCTTTGTCAACTGTGGAATCTGCCATATCAGCAACAATGGTACCCACAGGTTTTTCCTAACTTCTTGTGCACATATACTTTGTTCAAATCATTTAAACATTGGTATGCTTTAACGACCCCCTTATATACTAGATTTCTCTATGTTAAGGCTTTATTCTAACTTATTTTTTACTATATTCTTATACTTTAGACAATTCACAATTAGATTATATCAAGGATCTGGATCAAGTTAAGATTAAATGTCCAGTTTGTAATACAAATGGAATATCAATATTAGAAATTAATGATAATTTACCAAATGATTTAAAAAATTATTTTAAACCATTTCCATCACAATTAGAAACATTATTTGCAAATTCACAATTTCAATATGTTGGATTAATTGAAAAATTGGAATTTAAAGATAATATAATAAATAAATTAAATTTTAAAATTAATAAATTAAAAGAATTATTATTACAAGCTAAAGATGAAATTAATTTAATGAATTCAATTAGAAATGAAAATGAATCTTTAAGAAAATTAAATAATCAATTAAAACAACAGTTAAGAAATAATAATCAACATCATCATGGTAATAACAATAACAATAATAAGAGACCTGTTACTATTGATTTAACTAACTTATCTGAGAATTCTCAAGATGATTCACTAATCTCTCAACAACAAAAACATGATAATAAAAGACAAAGACTGGCATCTGGTGATTATAAAAGTTTTGTTGAAAAGATCCAAAAATTCTCATCATTAAAGAAAATACCTGATTCAGAAGATAGTCAATCTAGACAACAATCTAGGCAACTTTCACAACAACAAAATCAACAAAAACTGAATCCATTTACATTTCAAGCTGAATCAACTACTAATAATACAAAATTGAGTAATTATAAAATACGAGCTAATGCTGTACCACAAACACCATTATCATTATCATCAGATAGTAATAGTAGTAGTAGAGCAACAAGAGGTTCAAATAATAATAGATCAAACAGTTCAAGTAATAATTCAAGAATGATTATAACTCCTACTTCAAAATCAATGGGTTTTACTAGACCAAATAAAGTATCATCAATTACATCAAATGGTCATAATAATAATAAATTTATGAGATCACCATCAACTGGTATTATTGTTTCATCATCATCAACTAGTAGCTCTAATGGAATTAGTGGTGGACCTGGTGGTAGACCAAGTGGATTTAGATCAATTTCTTTAAGACCTCCACAAGCTCGGAATAGGATTGTTGGTAGTAGTAGTAATCATAATAGATTAAGTGTTACTAGAAATGGTGGTGGTGTTACTAGAGGTAGTGGTAATCATATATCAAGTCCTTATTTTGGTAGTTAGTTTTTATGGATTTGCTATTTTTTGTTTTCTTTTGAGTTGTTTATTCTTTGCTATTATTTATATTACTTATGGAGTTACTGTTTTTTTAATTTAATTGTTTTGTATAGTACTTGTGTAACTATAATATGTTTTCCAAAAATTACAAAAATTAATACTGTAAGTAAGTAAAATAAATAAGATTTTTAAATTTAAAAAAAGAGAAAGAAGAATATACTGTAATTGGCAATAATAATAACTAATAATAATTATATGATTATACAAAATGATAAAAATGCTATATAAAACAAAAATAATAATAAAAGGCCATTATGAATAATAAATTTATATGTGTGTATTGAGGGTGAGTGGGTAGATATGATGAAATGATAATGATATTAGATTATTTTGATTAGATGTTACCTGCTCTCTTTAATTGAACCCAACATGCAAAGACTGGAATACCCATACCAAGGACTATATTAAATTATTAAAATGTTAGTATATTGATCTTAATTATTAGATTAATTGAAATTTATTGTATTATATATGAAGTAGTTAAAGGAGATAATGAAATCAATAAATTTAGGTTCAAATGTTCAATGAAAACACATTATTATGGTAAAATAATCAAAATTGAAGAGATGATTTGTGTTTATATAAACTAAGATAAATTTTTCAATATTTAAAATTAAAATTGCTCATTAATTTCTTTATAAAATGAATCAAACAGACAACTTCATATAATAATTTCAAATAAACAATTCAAATATTCATTATTGTAATACATACTGAAAAAGAGAGTGTGTGGAACAGCATATGGAATTCTTCTGTTGTGAACTTTGAAAGGTAAGTTTTGGTAAGGACCTTCAGGACCGTGACCAGAAAGTTTTTTGGCAGAAGCAGAGAAGAATCTTGCTGAGTTTCTAGCTTGTCTTTGGACAGATCTTGAGAACATTGTTGAGAGTATATTTGTGGATATATTTGGTGTAGAAAGTAGTAAATAGCTGGTAAAAGTTGTTCTACAGTAGTAATGGACTGATAAAAAAACAGGGTTACCCTGCTCTGACATTCGCGGCGCTCTGATTGGCCCGTTGCTGGCACGCGCCCGTTGGCAGTCGTCTTTGCAGTTTTCATCTCACCACATTTAACAACTCTTCACACTGTTTTGCTCATATCCTACTACTCATACACACATATACTCATCAAAATGCCTATTGCTCCAATCACTGGTTTCGTCAAAAGAAAAGTCATCACTGATATCTCCGTCGGTGTCGCCTTAGGTGCTGTCATGGCCACTGGTTTCTGGTACAACTTCCATAAACCAATGGTTGAACAAAGAGAAACTTATTACGCTGAATTAGCTAAAAAGAAAGCTTCTGAAGATGATGCTTAAATCACATATTGATCTCATAACCTTTGTTTTTATTTAATTACATTTCTATTTTGTTTTGTTTGTGGCATATTATTATTATATTAATTTTGTTTTAAATTTATTATTCTACTTTTATTTATTTTAATATAAGAAAAAAAATTATATTATATACAATTTTCAAGAAAAGGATATGTTTTGGTTAAGTTGGAATTCAAGGGATTGTTTATTATTATTATTATTATTAGAGAATTATCATTTAAAGAATTTAGAATTACATTACTGATTTACAGTTATAAAACATGAAATGATAGAGCAATACATATATTTAATACAATGCAATGATTTGATGTTTCAATTCTTGTTCATCTGATCATTTAAAACTCTTATCTCAACTATCATTTCAAATAGATCTCTTTTTCATCTTATCCAAATCATATTCCTTTCTCTCATAATTTCTGATACCTTAACATTGTAATTAGGTTATTGTAGTCCTTGTATTTTTGTATTGACTTAGTGGAAATACAAATAATTGGTTTGAAAAGCCAAATCTAAATATAATAGTACAGTACCTACATACTAAATGTTTATTTACAAATGTGATATAAAGAATCCTATATAAAAAAGGTAAAAAGAATAGTGGTAGTAAATCTTCCATTATTACAGTACACACTAAGGTATTCCAATCTCATATGTGGAACCGTTCATATTTCTTACTAGCTCATTTTCTTCATATAGTTTTAATAGCTCAATGATTTGTTCAATTCTTTCAGATTTTGGATAATAAAGTTCATCATATAACTTTCTAGAAAGTTTATAATCAAATGTAATTCCTTCATCAATCATTTGTTCAAGAACTAAATTTATTGTAGGGAAATCAGGTCGACGTATATCTATAGCATATAAATAAGTTTTATATAATTGATATCTAAATGATATATCTGTATTTTTATAGCTTTTAAAGATTTCTTTAATGTTAAAGTGGGTTTTGCTTTTAGTAAAATGATAAATCATCATTAAACCACACTTTAAATTGTTTTCATAAGATTTTTCTGTTTCAGGTTTTAATAATACTTTTGAATGTAATTTCCTTAGATGTTTATATACTAACATATCCTTTTTAGATGGTGCTGCAACAATTGAAATTAATTTCTCTATGTGTTCATTGATATCATGTTGTTCTAAATTCTCTGCAAGTAAGTCAAGAAACGTATCAGGATCATATTTTGTTTTTGCTTCTATAGACCAAGGTATTACAGAAATTGGGATCTTTTTGTTTTGTGTTAAAACGGTTTGAAATAAGGTCAAAAACTTGTTATATTCAGCTCCTCGATGAAAAAAATGTTTTTCTTGTTTCAAAGTAGTACCTTTATTAATTATTTTATTTATTTTTTTTATTTTAATTTTCTTTGAAGATGAAAATTTAAGTTCAGGTAATTGAAATGAATTAAGATTTCCAATTTCCACACTTTTTAAATTTAAAAATTTATTTAAATCTTTAGTTTCATCATAAAATTTTGAATTTAAATTATTTTCAAAGTTTGGAGTTAAAACTACTTTATAAAACTTGTTTGAATATTCTTTTCTTTCAAAATCTGGTTTTATTTCAAATCGTGGAAAGGAATCTTCTGAATTATAAAGTGGATGATGACGGAAAGTTGAAAACTTATTGGCTAAAGGAGTATATCGTATTCTCTGCTTGATAATATAGCGTATTAACATGTGAAGACATATATAAATGTATATATAATTGGGATTATTTCTTTAACTATAGTTGGACTGGACTAGGAAATCAAAATTCAAAATTGCAATAAAATAAAACTAATTGCGAGAATCCTTGCACCTCAAAGACTTGGACGTACTTTTCGGATTGTCGGATTTAGCTCTTACACCAGAATACCTTCAACAAATGAACCATTTAATCCTTCATTATACTGATATTTTTGTAGAATTTGGTATCTTTGTCTTCTATATTGATTAATTCTCTCGATATTACTAAAGCTAATAGTCATGCAAAGTATTTATGTACAAATATGTAAGATTTCTACAAAGGTCTATGATTAATTATATTTCTTTGGTTTAGTAAACATATTCAAATAGTTTTCTAACTTTTCTTATCGTTCATAGACTTTTAAATATTCAATTATTTGTTCAATTATTTTATCTCTTGGATAATAAAGTCCATTATATAATTTCTTAGCAAGTTCATAATTAAATGAAACTCTATCAGTAACCATCTGTTCCAGAATTATATTAGTCAAAGAAAAAGCTGGGCTTTTAAAATTTATACAATCTAAAGCAACTTTATATAATTGATATCTGGTTGCTAAATCTGAATCTTTATAACTTTCAAAAACTTGTTTAAAAAATATTTCTTCGGCAGTTTCTTTACTAATTTTTGAAAAATAAAAAATCATCATTAAACCATTAACCAAATTGTTATCATAAGAATATTTTGTTTTATGTTTTATTAATATTTCTGAATGTAATTTCAATAAATGATCACTTCTAGCGAAATCAAGTTTTTTATTATTTAATCCATCAATTGAAATAACTTTTTCTATATGTTTATTAATATCAATTTTTTCTAAATCAACTGAAAGTAAATCATTAAAAGTTTCAGGATTATATCTTTCTTTCTTTTTACGCCAATTTATTTCAGTAAATTTTGGAGCATTTTTATTTTGTGATAAAACAGATTGAAATAAAAGTTTAAATTTATTATATGAACTTCCTTGTCTATCATGAAAATGTTTAGCTTGTACTGAAGTAATACGTGGTTTAAGATTTCCTATTTCCACACTTTTTAAACTTAAATATTTTTTTAAATCATTGATTTCATCAGATGAGGAATAATAACTTGATGTTAAATGACTTTCAAATTTTGGAATGAAAGCTGCCTTCCTTTTTGGTTTTATTGCATAAAGTAACCTATGAAATGTTGAGAAGGTGTTGGTGAAATGGAAACATCGTATTCTCTGCTTGGTGGTATAATGTATAAACATGTAAAGCATATATGCAAAAAGAAGTTACAGTACCTTGTGGAAATGAAAAGTCTTTTGAGTTGAAATAACTTTTGAAACACTTGCACCCGTGCACGCACAGCACTAATTCCGATATCCATTTCCGATATCCGCAGCTGGTGCACTGTGGCAATTCAATCTGAACATCCGGTAATGAGAAAAACGCGTTAGTTCCTGCCATTTCTGTCCCTCTGCTTAATTTTGGATTTTGTATGGGAATCGACTCTACTACTATATCAACAATTTCTACTGTATCTCACTCAATGTTACTCAAAATGAGTCCATAATCTGTATTCTGGTTTATATATGTATTAGCATCATCTTCAACCAAGTTTGTCTCCTTTCGTCACTCTGGAAAGATGTTACTGGCAATAGTATGAAAACTCCTCACAATCCATTTGGGTGGCAATAAGTTCGCAGTTTGGCAGAATCAAAACTTTTGTATGGGAATCAGGTCTGCAACGAATAAGGGAATTTCTCCAACAACTTCTGCAACAAGCACTTCACTTCTTCCAAACTAGCTCTATATGTTACTAGTTTTTCTAATTATAGCATTAAATCTATTAGATGGTTAATATCATATCTGTGTGGTGTGTCACGGCTCACAATAAAACCACTTTTCCCATTAATTTGATAATTTTGCTGTAAATTTATTGTTCAAATTGTGTGAGAAGAAACTAATAAACATTAAGATAACAACAAAACGATCATTATTAAAGATAATTATACCACACTACAAACATGCTATTCGATACTTCAAGTATCCCACAGAGATCTCTAGATGATCTCACTTCTATATTCCAAAAGATTACTTATAAATCAAATGCTGATAATTCAATAGAAGGTCAACATTTATTAATATTACAAAAATCAATTTCTTCAATAATTAATCATTTAACACCTTTTTCAAATTTAAAAAAGTTAACTGGTATAGGTAAAGTCATTTGGGTTGATCCTTCAAATAATTTAAATTATGATTATGAATATTTATTAACAATTTTTAAATCTTTTGTTATAATGTTAGATTCTGATTTAAATTTAAATTTTTTAAATGAAACAATTCAATTATTAAAATCAAAAATTTTACCATTTAATATTAATCAATCAATTAAAATTAGTATTATATTTGCTGGTAATTCAAATCAAAATTCATTAAAATTAATTTTAGAAAATCAAGGTATATTAGGTGATTTAGATTTATATAATTGGATTTCATTTAAACCAATTTTATTAGAACCGGATTTAATTACTTTATCATTACCTTTTGGTGGTTTAGATAATATCTTTAATAATAATGAAGTTGATTCAATTGATAAATTATCAAATTGTTTATTACAATTAATTATAACATCAAATTATAAAATTAGAATTACAAATGCTTATTTAAAAGGTTTAAATTCAAATTTAATGTTTAAAAAATTTAAAAATTTATTAAAATCTCATTTAAATTCATTAGGTTCAATTAAAAAAAAATTAATTGAAGATCAAGATGAAACTTTATTTTTAGATTCTTATTCATTTTTTAATAGAAATTGTGATTTAGTTTGTATTGATAGAAATGTTGATTTAATTAGTTGTATATTAAGTCAAGTTGGTTATACTGGTTTATGTTCGGATATTTTAGGTACTGGTGGTAATACAAATAATAAAAATGATAATGGTAGTATTGAATTAGGTTTTGTTAATTTTAAAAATAATGAAACTGATGAAGAAGAAATTAAATTTAGATTAGGTGATTCAAAAGATGAAATTTATGATTTAATTAAAGATTTAAATTTTAGTCATGTTGGTTTAATATTAAATAATAAAGCAAAAGAAATTCAATTTGAATATGATAAAAGAAATCAATTAAAAGATATTGAAGAAATGAAAAAATTTGTTGGTGAATTAAATCATTTAAAAGATTTACAAAATTGGATTAGAAAACATACTTTATTAGCTGAATTTTTATTAAATAAAGTTAAAGAAAATGATATTGATGATTCAACTTTTAAAACTAATATTCAAGAATTGGATGAAATTATTGATTCTCCTTCTTCATCATATTTTGGTGAATTTGTTGAATTACAACAAGATATTTTAGTTGATCAATTAGATAATAAAAATAATTGTTTAAACATATTAGATTTTATGTATAAACATGAACCAAAAATTCATGATATTATAAAATTATTAATTTTAACAACAATTATTAAAAAAGGTATTAGAGAACAAGAATATGATCAATTTAAAACTGAAATTATTAATATGTATGGAATTAAATATATTCCATTATTAATTAAATTAAATCAATTAAAATTAGTTTATCCAAGAGAACAAATTTCATTTTTATCTTCTGCAACGAATTATCAAGATTATTCAACTTCATCAACAACAACTAATAAATATCAATTAATTAATGATTTTTCATCATTAAATAAATCATTAAATTTATTACCTGAAGAACATTTACAACAACAAGCTAATGATATTGGAAATTATAAAGATGCTGATTTTGCATATCCTGGTTATATACCAATCATAACTAGATTAGTTGAATTAATTTATAATAGATCATCAATTACACAAGAAATTTTACCATCGGCTACAATTACTCCACGTTCAACGCAATTATTACAATCACCATCAAAGAATATTACTAATAATAATGGTGGTAGTAAATTACGTAAATTTGGTTGGGATAATTTAGATTTATCATCAATTAATGGAGAAATTAAACAAGAATTTTTAATACCTGAAAATAAGAAACAATTATTTAATTCATTAATATCCTTAAATCATTCTAATTCAAATAAATTATTACAATCAACTAAATTAAATACAAGAAAAGATTTATTGATTATTTGTTGTATTGGTGGATTAACTTATAGTGAGATTTCAACTTTAAGATATGTTTTAAGTAAGAAAAATGAGATTTTCACGCAGGGTAAACAGATACTAATTGTTACCACTGGTGTTATCAACGGAGATGATGTTATCGAGTCGTTAATTGTATAGTTTTCTAGAGTACAGTAAATAAAATAGCTTCGGGGATAACTCGGCGCTAATTCCCAATTCGGATTTATAAGCGAGTGGCTTTTTGTTGAACTTTTAAACACGAACAACAGCAGCAACAGCTCTACAAGGTTTATCGTTTACGGTTGTACCACCAAATTGCCACCAATTCCATCGGGCAACACACAATGAAAGCTCCTCCGTCTTACACTGGCGTCTTGCTGTTCGACCAGAGAGACCACAAGAAGTACCCTATCAAAATCACTGCTGACCAAAAGAAACTCAGGAATGCAACTTGTAATTTGTTATCTTCAATAGACAATACTGCAACAACAGCTTCTTCAATTAATGAAGATACTAATAATTCAAATAATATATCTTCAGTTAAGCCTTCAAAAGTGTCTTCAACTTCAACTAAACCCGATGATTCAATTAATATTCGTTTATTAGATGCTTTTATTCATATATTTAATATAGAATCTTCTTCAAATAAAGATATTAATACATTATATAAATTATATAGATATTGGCAATTATCATTACAAGGGAAACTAATTACTAATAAAGGACATTATAAATTAAGATATCCAAGTATGAAATCAAATGAGATTCAATTAATTGGTATGGATAATTGGAGAAATGTAATGTGTTATTTAGATTCATTAATTATATCATTATTTTATTCAAATGATTCATTTGATTTTTTATTAAATAATAATTCAATTGATAATTCATTATCTAAAAATTTACAAATTGAAATTAATGAATTAAAAATTACTTTAAGATTTATTATAAATTTATTAAGATCAGGTGAATTTATACCATTTACATTAATTAAACAATTATGTTTAATTTTAAATTCTTTAGGTTGTGATTTAACTTTATCTTATAAACAACAAGACTCTTTACAATTATATGAATTTTTAGCTGAATGTTTAAGTTTACCTTTAATTACAATGAAATTAGATATTATTCATTCTGGTAAATTAAATGTTAATGATGATTTAAGATTAATTGAAGAAAGAGCTTTATTGATATCTGTTCCAACTTCTTATGATTATAATCAAATTCATGAAAATAAAGAAAATGAAAATGGAAAAGAAAAAGAGAAGTTGAATAATGATATTAAAGAAGAGAAGCCTAAAGAAACGAAAGAGATTAAAGAAAATAAAGAAGATGAAGATAAAGATAAAGAAGATAAAGAGATTAATGAGAATAAAGAAACTAAAGAGACACCAGCTAAAGAAATAACAGTTAAAGAACCCCCAGCTAAAGAAATAACAGCTAAAGAAATCCCAATTAAAGAAGATAAACCAATTAAAGAAGATAAAAAGAGTTATAATTTATTTAAATTAAAATCTAGCGAAAAGAAAGAAGCTAAAGATTCAATTGATGATAAATTAGATAAAAAGAAAGTGTTATCAACTGATGATATACCTAAACAGCAAGAAAGTAATCAACATAAAACTAAAGATTCAACAACAAAAAATGGCTCAGTTAGTAGTACTAGTACCATTAAAAATACAGATACAGCAACTAAAACTAATGGATCAAAACCGGAGGAGAAAAATCATCATCCACATCATCATCATCATCATCATCACTCATCTCATTCATCTATTCCTCCTGAACCTCCAATTTCATTAGATGCATGTTTAAATTCTTATTTTAATAATTCAGTTACTGTTAAAAGACATCTTGATAGAAAAAGACTATTTGATAATATACCCATTAATGATAGTGTACCTGAGCCTGGTCCTGATTCAGCACATCATGAAGATCATTCAAATGATGTTGAAGAATATACTAAATTAGGTATTGTTACAAATGATGTTGATGATAATAATAAATCCGTTGGTGTTGAAGGTGCTTTATATGAAGAAATTGATGGTATAAAAATTAGTGTTTCCCATGATGAAACTGTTTCATGTGCTAATACGCCTGATTTAACTGAAACTATAAGTAATTCAACATTGGATGAAACATTTAGTGGGGGTGCAACAACAGTTTCTGATACACCAATTAATAATATTGAAAGAATGGGTACAATTGGTTCAATTTCAAAAGTTTCTGAAAAATTAGAAGCTTCAAGAACTAGATCTTCAACAATTGTAAGTGTTTTAAACACTGCTGCTGCAACTACTAATTTAACAAAAAAATTAACTAGAAGAGAATCATCAATTTCAAACACTGAAGTTTCATTACCTGCTTGGATGTTTTTACAATTATTACCTTATTATACTGATCCAAATTCAAAACTTCAATTTGAAAATCATGAAGAATATTATAGAAGAAGAACTTCAAGATCTAAAACTTTAGAAAGTATTGATAACAATAATATTAATAATAAATCAGATTCATCAAATTTGAATTTTGAAAAAAGATTCGGTAATAAAAGACCAATTATACCAATTTGTTTAAAAAGATATATTTGGGATGAAAATGGTCATTCACATAAAATTCATAGAAAAGTAATAATACCACAATTTATTAAATATCCTTATTTTATTGCTGAAGATCGTAAAAAGAGAGGTTATGTTGATTTTAAAAGATCAAGTTCAAATATTGCTCCATTTGGTTCATTTATGTTAGTTTTAGAAAGTTGTGTTTGTCATAGAGGTAATTCTGTTAATTCAGGTCATTATGTTTCATTAACTAGAAAATTTCCATATCATTATAATGGTAGAATAAGTGAAGATGATGAAAATGATACTTGGTTATTATTTAATGATATGTCAAGTAAAGGTGAAAAAGTTAAAGAATTAAAGTTTAGTGAAGCAATGGAAAAAGAAGATCCATATATTTTATTTTATAGAATTGTTGATTTAGATGAAGAAGTTTTATTATCTGAAAATGCAAGTGATGATTTAAGTACAATTAAACCACCAAAAGGTGGTAAAGATAAATATTGGAGTCAAACTAATAGTGATAGTGAATCATCATTTATTCCAAATAATAATAATAATAATAATAATGTCAATAATAAAGTTAATTTTAGAAAAGGATCTTTAGCTTCTCAATTATCTTCAATATCTCAGATTCCAAATCAATTTCCAGCAGGAACAGTTAATAATGATAATTTAGATCCAGCTAATAATACAGATAATGCACATGTTCCTGAAATTTCAGTTACTACTTCAAGTGTTACTGAAAAAGAAAAAGAAAGAGATACTCCAAGAATTAATAATCATTTTAAACATTTAGGTTTAGGTAAAACAATTTCAAGATCAAGTTCAAAGGCTAGAAAAAGTATAATTAATTTATCGTTACAAGATGATGAACTATTACCTACTGATCCAAGATATATTGATATTTCAAATATGTATTATTGGTATGATATTGATGATGATGGAAATTTTAATTTACCAAAAGATTATAGATTAAAACCAAGTACTAAGAATTTTAGTGAGGATTATAATAATGTTAGTAATAATGGTAGTGAAGGTGAACTGTCATTTTTAGATAAATTAAATTCAAGATTATCAACATTAAAAAATTCAAAATCACCAATTAATTCACCAAATGACGAAACTAGTGATGATAAACAAATTGATTCAGGTTATACAACTCCAAATAATCAACAAGAGCAACAACAACTACAACAACAATTAAAACCAACTATACCTTCCATTCCATCACCAATTCATGAAAATGAACCTAAACCTAAACAAGTGATAAATATTGATGATTCGAATTCAAAAAGAGAAAATAATTTATCTTCAGCTCCTCCATCAAGAAGATTATCAAGTTTATTATCACCACAATTATCAAGAAAATCACAATCAGTTGGTCCAACAACTGTAATTTCAAATGAACAACGAAAATCAATAGATCAACCACTTGTTACAAATAATAAATTAAATAATAAAATATCTAAACAAACATTAAATTCAAATCATTCAACTACTACACCACATTCATCATTATTTCATCATCATATTAATGAGTTTCCAAAGAACAATAATGAATCAGATAATATTGTTCATGATCATGATGAGAAAAAAAAGAAATCAAATAATCATAAATTTAAAAATATGTTTAAAAAAATTATAAAATAGAAAATTAAAAAATTTACCATATTAATATTGTTTTTGTTTCGTTTCCTACGTTTTCATACTATTTTTATTTTTGTTTTTCATCTCTTTGCATTACGTACATTAATTTAATTTTTATACATTTTTACCTTATTGATTTTTATACATTATTATACTATTTTTTGTTTCTGTTTCTGTTGATTGTTTTCTTTATAATTACTGATATTTTGTTTTGTTTTATTTCTTTGTTTATATTCTTTTTGTATTTGATTTACTATATTAATATATTTATATCACTTTTCTTTGTCTTATCCTTATACTTTTTTTTTTAGTTTTTTTGATTTTTTGATTTTATATAAATTTTAATTTACTTGTATCTATCTATTTATTCAATTTCATTAGTTGAATGTTAATTCTTTCCCTTATACTGGTTTATATATATAGTTTTGAAAAATATCATATATAAAACACATAATTTAGTTATTATTTCATAAATTGCAAAATTTCAGGAACAAAACATTAAAACAAAAGCAAAATTAAAAAGCCAAGCTAGAGAAACTAATTTCAATTTTAAAATTTTAAATAATGATTTTTAAAAAAATGAATAAAAATTTAACAGTAAATTTAAATATACCACTAATACAAACTAAACCATTAGAATCAATTAAAAATAATTAAAAAAATATAAAAAATGTTTTAAGCAGTTAAAAATTGGGTTTTATTTAAAAAATTGCAAAATGATTACGTCAGCGTTACGTAAGCGGAATGAAATGGTATAAAAGACCATATCAAAAAATTTTCGGAAAATGGTTGTATAGTGTAGTGGTTATCACTGTCGGTTTTGATCCGACCAACCCCAGTTCGAATCCGGGTACGACCTCATTTATTTTTTTTATTTTTTTTTAAATAATTTTTAATAATTTTTATTTTATTTTACAATTTTTGATTCATTTAATTAATTAATATTACTAACTACAGTTGTTTCGTGTTTTAAGTTGTATTTGAACTGTTTGAAGTGTTTTGTGTAGCAATTTAAATTTCTCACCATTTTTTCTTCAAAGTGCGAATGAATGTTGATTTACTATTTGACATAGTTTTTAGAAACACTGCTATAAAGAGGGAAAAAGAGAGAAACGGATGGGTTACACGTAAGAAGAGCCCCTATAAGTGTTCAGAGATAGTAGATGGATAGGAGTAGTGGTGATTAGAAGAACTAAGAAACTGTTATAGAAATGTGCTCTGGAGGGACCGAAGAGTTCGAAGAATGTTGTCGTCGTACAATTTAAGGCAGCAGTGTTTCCTCTGCTAACATTTATTCAGTTCAATTGTCCGATTAACGATCGATCGTATATCTGGCAAGTTGGCAACATCGTCACAAGTTACAAGTGAAACTTTACAAGAGTTCTTATTGTCTTATTGGCTGCTTGCAAACTTTTGCGTACGTTAATAACACGCGTGAGAGTGGTGATCACAAACAAACACACCCATTTTCAACACACTTCCACCCATGTCATCCACTCCAGTTCCAGTGGAAAGTGATAAGATAGATGATTGCTGAATAAAGATAACAGTTGTAATATCTGCCATTTTTCTGTGTATCAGCATACTAAAACGCGGAAAATCTGCCAATTTGCCAATTTGCCAATTTGTTAAATTAAATTGACTATCTTTACATAGAAAACTTACTCGAAAATTCGTTTGTTAAATTAGTTTTGCTTTTAATGATAACTCTTTTTTCTTTAAAAAGGTTTTCGTACTATTCAAAACACACATTTATATACTAATATTTTAGTTATTTTATTTATCTTCTATACATTTAGATCTATTATTCTTACTAAATTTTGAAATTTATTAAATTTTTTGAAATTCAATATGGACGGTGGTTATGTTGATAAAATAACTGATTCTTTGTAAGTGTTTTTGTGATTTTTTTTTTTTAAATGGTTGCGAGCATCTCTACACCACAACATTCTGCTCCCTTTTTCATAACACTCCCTTTTTACTAACACTCCACAGATTGCTAGCTCGAGAGCATGAAACCGTTGCTCCTGATGAAATCATTCAACATAGAGTCACTAATATGAAATCAAGAGTTAAATTATCTGATAATTCTCATAGAAATAAAGTTTGGACTTCTGAAATGATGTTTTATTATGTTAATCTGATTTTAGATAGATATATTCATGATACTGATAAAAATACTCTTGGATTATTTAAAACTAACAATAGTTATGGTCCAAAGAAAGGTGGTTTAAAAATTACTTTCCATCCTTTTAATTGGTCACAAGATTGGCATTTAGCAATTGGATTTCATGATTATCAAAGAATTGTAATTATTAATTGTACTGGTGATAAAGAATTACCATTTGAAGAAGGTGTTGGTGGGTTCCCAATCAATTTAACTTTAAAATTAGAAGATTTTATAATACATTTTGGTCATCGAGTTAATAAATCTGCTTTAAAAAAACCAAGAATTTTTCAACATATGTTTGAACCTGCTTCAAATATTAATGCAATTAATGTTTTAGCATTAATTTATAGTTTTTGTATTGCTGAAAAAAAATTAATTGATTCATTTTGTGATCCTAATTTTTTACCTAGAAAATTTGATATAACTGAATTTTTTCATGAAATTAAAGCATTTGATAGATTTGGTTTTACTAGAACTATTTTAGGTAATATTATTGTTAATAAAATGATTGAAAAAGCAAATGGAAAACCAATTATTAATACTACTAATACAAATGGTGCTATAATTACAAATAAAAGAGAAAATGATAATAAAGAAAATCCAAATAATATTAAAAGACAACAAGTTAAACCTTTAACTCCTGCTCCATCTGAACCTAATACTACAAATGAACCTAATACTACAACTAAATCTGAAGAAACAACAATTGATGATAAACCAAAAATTGATGATAAACCAAATAATAATAATAATAATAATAATTTAGAAACTACTACTACTACTACTACTACTACTACTAATCTTATTACAACACCACCACCTTCAACTTCATCTAATAAACAAATACCTTTATCACCATTACAAACATTACCTGAACCAATTGATAATGAAGAAATTGATAAATTATTTCCAATGGAAACAGCTGAAAATTTTATTGAAAAATTAACAGATTTAGAAGAATTTGAAGAAGATTTAGAAGTAATTGATGCAGTTGTTGAAATGTTAGAAGGTTTATCACATAATAAATTAATAAATCCAAAATGTAAACATCCTGGTACAGATTATAAAGAATGGCCAATTGTTGTTAGAGAACATTTATATGCTGATTATGTTCATAAACATAAATTAGAATTTGATGAAGATGAAGCAAAAGATATATTAACTCAACCACATTCAAATGAAATTTTCCCATTAATTTTAGCAAATGGTGCAGTTTTTTTAGTTAATATTAGAACTTCAGAACATAATTCAATTAATACAAAAGTTAATGTAATTGAAATTTCAGATAGAGCAACAAAAAATGATCGTGATATAATTAAATCTGCTCCATTAAAAAAATTAATTGAATTACATGGTTGGCAAAGACATAAATTTGTTGCTAGAATTCATTCAAGTAAAATTAATTTAAAAACTGTTAATGGTTATACAATTTTAATGCATGCATTATTTTGTTTACATCATTTTATATTACATGAAAAATTTTCATTAAATTTTGAACCTGATCCAGTTGATGTTGATAATTATGGAATTCAATTACAAAAATTAATGTATGATATTAGAGATGGTAAAAAAGCTGATAGAGATGAAGATTTTAGAAGGTTAGTTAAATATGTTAGATAAATTAATTAATTTGAATTGATTTATGTGTGATATCTATTTTTTTTTGTTTTATTTATTCTTGAGCTGTCTTATATTTGTATTTTCTTTTTTTTGTTTTTTCAATATTTTCATTCATTCTATCTTTTGTATATTTAATTCCCCCCCTTTTATTTTGTATAATTGTTAATTTGTTACTTACTTTGAATTTGAGTGTGTTTTTTATTTATTTATACATTTTTTCATTATTTGATTTTTGATTTTTGATTTTTATTGATTAATTCAATTCATAAAGGTATATAAGAAAAGATAAAAGATATAACCTTAAAAAATAAATAAAAGAGACATAACATAACAGAAAGAACTAAACAAGAACAAGAACTAAAACAACATCACCATCATACATTCATTGATGAAATATAACTTCAGCACCACCAGTTAAAACACTTTCAATTTCTATTTCTTCAAGTTGTGGATATCTAAATCTTTTAGATAATAAATTTCTTGATTCAAATGGAACATTTGGAATATTTGATGATGTTGTTGTTAAACTAGAAGCAGATTCAATTGATGATGGTCTTAATGAACCTGGAGCACATGGATGAACTGAAGCACCAATATGTTCTATAATTGAAGTTATTAAAGAATACATGTTAGTAATTTAGTAAATGATGATATTGAATTTAAATCAAAACATACTTGGAGCAGGATGAGGACCTCCAACAAACTTGATCAATGGAGTATATTTAGCAAATGTGGATGGGGACACTCTCATTGCTGTTGATTCTTGCAGTGTATTTGGCTGTTTTACAAGGAATCAAGAAACCAAATAAACCAGTTTTGTATTGTATATAGTCGGAACCGAATAGCTCTGCGTCGATTTTGCGATCTCACGAGTCGATCGACGCGCTCTGTATTTTTTGAATTTGAAGATGTTTTGCCACCAGTGATAATATGATCATTGTTACTGATCCTTGTTTATCAACCAATTGCACAGTTAACACAGCTAAAACATGAATCACGATCCTTTCCACTGGGGTAGACCCTCCGATGCCACTTATGGCCAATACAACTATCAAATTGCAAATGCTTCAAATGTTAATAAATCAACTAAAACACAATCAGATTTTCCAACAATGCATACACAACAACCAATGATGACAGGTACATCAGTAATTGCAATAAAATATCAATCTGGTATTATAATTGCAGCAGATAACATGGGTTCATATGGTTCATTGATGAAAATTGATGATTTAGAAAGATTATTAAAAGTTGGTGATTCAACAATTGTTGGAATTTCTGGTGATATTTCAGATTTACAAGCAATTGATAGAATTTTACAAGATTTAGAAATTGATGACGCTTATGATACTGAATTCAATGAATCTTCAATTAAAGCTAATCATGTTCATGAATATTTAACTAGAGTTTTATATAATAGAAGATCAAAAATGAATCCACTTTGGAATTCATGTATAGTTGGTGGATTTGATGATAAAGGTAAATCATTTTTAAAATATGTTGATTTATTAGGTGTTGCATATTCATCACCAACTTTAGCTACAGGATTTGGAGCTCATTTAGCAATACCTTTATTAAGACAAAAAGTTGATAATGAATCTGATGTTTTAAATTTAACTAAAGAAGATGCAATTAAAACAATTCAAGATTGTATGAAAATTTTATTTTATAGAGATGCTAGATCTTTAGATAAATATTCAATGGCTATTATTGATGAAACTAATCATGAAATTGAATTTAAAACTGATATTAAAGTTGATAATATGCAATGGGGTTTTGCAAAAGGTATTAAAGGTTATGGTGCTCCACAATTATAATATTAATAAATCTTTTTATATAATTTAATTTTTTGTACTGTATCTAATTACTTTTTAATTGATTTGTCCTATTAGAATATTACAAATTTACAGTATAATTAAATGGAGTAAAATTTAGATAAAAGAAATAAAAAGAATAAAAAAGAGTAATAGTAAACATTAATAATAATAAAGTTAATAAAAAACAGATGCCAATAGTAATAATTCGAAAAAAGCCTAAAACAAAATGGTAAAGAGATAAAAGTAAAAGAAATAAGCCAAAAAATATGAGAAATAAAACTAGCTTGCTAGTTATAGTAAATAAAATAAAATAAAAGAAGCAAATGATATGCATAAAATAACAACAACAAAAAAATATTCAACTAATTGTAAAAGAAGAAATCTAATATACAATTCAGAATGTAAAATATACTAAGCAATGAACAATGGACAGAAAAATAATAAAATAATAAAAATAAAAAAAAAGATTCAAGTTTCTCTATATAGATAGAAATAAATGCAAATAATTGGATCAACCAAATTATCTTTTTTTCTGATCTTATATAGGAGTACTAAAAAACTATAGTTCATAAGTTAAACCAGGTAACCCAATACTAAAATTCAATTGTAAATTATATAATTTATTAAATTTATTTAATTCATTTAATATTAATTTTCTTGGATCATGACCATCAAAAGTTTCTTTAACATGAATTATAATTATATTTAAATTATTTAAAGGTTGATTATTATAATTAATAAATTCATTTGAATAAACATCTGTTGTATCATCAATGTTGTTTATTATACATAATTTTCTTAATGTTAATAATTCATAAATTAAAAAACATGGAGACATATGACCAAATAAATTTTCATTAATTAATTTATCAACAGTTGAACATTCAATTATAATTGAATTTAATTTATTTAAATTAATTAAATTTGAAACAATTTTCCAAATTAATAAATTAAAATTTTTTTTTGAAATTTTATCACTTTCAAGATCACCAAACATTAATAAATATTTATTTGAAATTAAATTTTTAATTAAAAAACATGAACTTTGATATTTATCATCATTTAAATGATGGTTATTATTATGAATTGCAGCAACAGGTTCACCATGTGAAACTTGATAAGTTATAACTTCAAAATAATTATTAATTTGAATTAATTTTTCATTAAATAATTGATTAAATTTAAAAAAAAATGTTAAATTTGGCCATAATAAATCATTAAATGCATTTTTTTGTAAACAATCTAAAGTAGTTTTAAAACCATATAATTTTTTACAATGATTTGATTGAAAAATTGGAGAATTAATAATTAAACTTGCAGTATGATCTAAATGTGAATGAGAAATTAAAATTGAATTAATTAATTTTATAAATTGATAAGATAATTGTAATGGAGTAGTATTAGTAACTATTGAATCATCAATTAATGATTTATTTGAAATTGACATATTTCGAAGATTTGTATAATCAATATAATTTAATGAATCAGGATATAAATTTAATAAAGAATTAATAAATTGGTTATTATCTGTAAACATTTGAATTAAAGAATTAAGAATTGATCCCCCATCGATGAGTATTATGCAGTCATCGTCATCATCAGTGTTCTGTAGAGAAGTATTATAAAGATCTGTGTAGTTTTTAGAGGCAGGCTTAAGAAGGAAGGAACAAGTGTTTCCCGCTATTGGTCCGCCTGAGCAGCCCAAAATGGTCAAGTGGAAAGACTTGGAGTTTGTTGGCATTGTCAGCAGGAGGTTGGCAGTTGGTGGGGGCAGGGAGCACTGCAGAGAGAGACACGGTGCCTGTTGCTGTTCAGAGACAGTTCTTGTAAAATCAACAGAATAACACTAAAATGCTAAAAATCGTTTTGAAAATGGCCCAAAAACGAATAAAAAAAAAAAAATTCGAGAAAACTTCCGTGCGGCGCGGCGGCTATTCCGCGTGCGTCTCTGCAGCCGCTGCGGCGCGTGCGGCGGTTCTGGAAGCTTTCCGTTTTTTCATTTTTTTCAGTTTTTTTCTTGTTTCCTTGTTGATTCCATTTTTTTCTATTAGATTGAAAACTTCATTTGGTAGCATTTTCATCATTTTGGTTCTCTTGCTAGGTGGAATATGTGCTATCTGCTCATCTAATTTATCTGACTCTTCAATTCTTCTTTTATTGATTTCATATGAATTATTTGTAAATTCTGTTAATGTTTTATTAATTAATTTTTTACCAACAACTACTTGTGTATTATTATTAAATCTACCAAATAAATTATCAAATTTCTTATGAATTAATGGATCATTAAGTAATAATGAAACATTATTATAAGTTAACTTTTCATGTTTTGAAGTTTTTGATTGTTTAATTCTATTTAATCTAATTAAAATCAATTCATCAATAATTCTATTTAATTTATTAACTAATTGTTGTTTTAATTTTAAATCTAATCCAATTGGTGGTTCAATGATTGGTTGCATTTGAATCCCATTATTTAATGAATTATATTGATTAATTTGATATGAAATTCGTTTTTGAAATGATGTATCTAATTCAAAATATAATTCATTAATTGAACTTAATTTAAAATCTTGTTTTAAAAATTCAATATCATTATATGATGGTAATCTATATTTTAAATTTGAATTTGGTTTTTCATTTAATACTTTAAGATATTTATTAACTGTAATTAAATTAGATGTTCTTTCTTGAATTATATTATTTTCATTTATAAATTCATAACCTGATCTTTTAGGTATATTATTAAAATTTTTTAATGGCCATGATGTAAAATTGTTTAAAATATAATATCTATTATTATGATATTGTTTTGGATTGAAACTTAATAAAAAAGTATTGTATAAATGATAACTTAAATCTAATCTTTGTTCTTGATCTAAATAATCAATTAATTGATTTGATTCTCTTCTAATTTTGGCCAATTCAAGTGCATTCTTATGTTCTTTTTTGTTCAAAGGACGTCTTCCTTTCTTTCTATGAGGTATTCTTTCAATCAAGTTATTATCATTATCATCAATATGTTCATCTTCTGGTTCATCTTCTGGTTCATCTGGTTCTTCTTCATTAGTAAGTGGATCCGGATGCTCCAAATCTCTGGCTTGAAACATCTCCCATCCCTGAGCATCATGAAAGGACTCCTCTGACGACGACAAAACAGCATCCAACTCTTCTTCCGTGTCAGTCATAGCAAAAACAGGTATTTGTCTGTTAAAATCGTCTTTTCCATAGTAATTTTCAAATAAAAAAAAATGTTTTAAAGTGCGCCAAAAAGTTCAACGAATTTAACAACAACGACCACAAACTACTGAAAGAGCTCACAAACAACCCACCAACAATGCCACAACTAGAAGAGATAGAAGACATCGACGACATCGACAACTTGGACATGGACCTAGCAGAGTTCGACCCGGATTTGACCACTCCTATAGCTCCTGCTAGACCAAAACCGTCTGTTATAAGATCACAGGATTCAGACCCAATAAATAACAATGATCCATTACAACAAATGATGGCAAGCATGGGATTACCATTACCTAATAACAACAACAATACTACAGCTGATGGCCCAAGTGGTGTTTTTCAAATGCCTCCAGATTTAGAACATATGAAAGAACCAACTGAAGAACAATTAAATTCATTTAAATCTTATAATATCATATATCCATGTTATTTTGATAAGAATAGATCAATCAAACAAGGTAGAAGGGTTCCTTTAGAAAAATCAATTGTTAATCCATTGGCAACTAATTTATTAACTGCATGTAGAATATTAAGATTATCAAATGTTGTATTTGAAGCTGATAAATGTCATCCACAAGATTTTGGTAATCCAGGTAGAATTAGATTTGATGGTACATTAGTTTCTTATAATAAAAGAGAATTATTAAATAAAATTGGTGATTATTTGATTAAACATGAAACTAAATTAACTGATGTTAAAAAATATCCAGGTCCACCTGAATTAATGACAAATCAATATAAACCAGTTGAAGTTCCTAAAGTTAAAGGTTTTAAAATGAATACTATCGTTCCTTTACATTCTCCTTTGACTATGAAGAATCCTGAAACTGCTACTGCTTATGAGAGAGATCCTGTTTATGAGAATAAAGAAGTTAGTAATAAACCAACTCCAAAGAAATTACCAAAACAAAAAGTTCAAAGAATTAGATTGTAATAGGTGTATATTTAAATAATAATAATAATATAGTTAATAATTAATGTCTTTTCTTTATAAAATATAAAATATAAAAAAAATTAAAACCATTTATTTAGGAACATATTTTTTTCTATATTCAAGAATACTTTCCATTTGTTCATTAGTAATTTTACCATCTATTCTTTGAATTAATTCATCAAAGTTCAAAATATGTAAAACAGGAACACCATGTCTTGAAGTAACAGAATCAGTTGCAGAAATATTTTCATTTAAAATAGTTTCTTGTCTATCAACACCAATAATACAACCAATTGCTTTACCATTTTCTAATTTAATTATATCGAATGCTTCATTAATTGCAGTACCAGCAGTCATAACATCATCAATGATTAAAACTTTCTTATCTTTTAAATTAGATCCAACAATTGAACCACCTTCACCATGATCTTTTTTTTCTTTTCTATTAAAAGAATAACCAATCTTTGAGTATTTTTCACCACCTAATTCATATAATTTAACAACAGTGATTGCAGCTAATGGGATTCCTTTGTAAGCAGGACCAAAGATGACATCGAATTCAATACCTGATTCAATGATTGCACTAGCATAAGCAGTTGCTATATTTGCTAATTGTTTTGAATTTGAAAATAATCCCATGTTAAAGAAATAAGGAGATTTTCTACCACTTTTTAAGGTGAATTCTCCAAAGGATAGAGCGTTGATGTCTAGGGCATCCTGGATGAACTTGGTTTTGTAGTCTGTCATTGTTTCTAGTAAATTTAGTAAAAAAAGAGT
Source organism: Ambrosiozyma kamigamensis (assembly GCA_030572235.1). Lineage (NCBI taxonomy): Eukaryota > Fungi > Ascomycota > Pichiomycetes > Pichiales > Pichiaceae > Ambrosiozyma > Ambrosiozyma kamigamensis. The sequence continues at coordinate 3,040 of JAJLZM010000012.1, read as the reverse complement.
AAAATCAAATAAATCAAATAAATTTAATAAAAAAATGATTTTAAAAATCGCTATCTTTAAATTCAAATTTATTAAGAAATACTACAGAAACACTCTTTTTTTACTACTTTTACTACCATTTTACTGATTATACAAACTATGACCATCTCTCCAACAGCACAGGCCATCCTCAACATGCTCTCGTCGGTACGCATCAACAAGACCAACAACAACTCTGATTCTTCAACAAACACTGATGATTCTATGAGTTCAATTAACAACATTACTAAATTACGTTCATTAAATCATCATCATCCAAACCATTGTCAATCGGTTCATCATCATAAACCTTTCAATTACGTTGCTTCTAAAAGAGCCATTAATAAAAGACGATTATCAGATGATTCAGATGATTCATCAATTATTTATAATAATAATAATTTAACAAAAAAAATACAAAATTTAACATTAACAACAACAACAAATAATAATTCAAAAAAAATGATAATAAATCCATTTGATTCAAATCAATTAAATGATAGAATTCAATCATTTAATATCTTAACTTGGACAATTGAAGATTTTAAAAATAAATTAAATCCATTAAATATTTCATTAAAAGGTTGGTCAAATTCTTCAAAAATTAAAAATCAATTAATTTGTAAATCATGTAATTCAATTATATTAATTAAATTAAATGATATTACGAATAACAATAACAATTTAACTCAAGGTTATTCAATTGGTTATGGAAATTTATTATTAAATGAAGAAGAAAATGATTATGAATTAGAAGATTATGAAAATATTAGATCTTTATTAATTGATAATTATTTTAATAGATTAACAAATGATCATTATCCAGAATGTATTTGGAGAAATGTTTTAAATAATAAAAAAAATAATGAATTAATTAAATCATTATATTATTTTAAATTTAATCAAATTAATTCAATTTTAATTAATTTTAAAAAAAATTTATTAAATTTAATTAAATTTAAAAATGAAATTTTAATTAATAATAAATTTAAAAAATTAATTTATTTAAATAATTATAATAAAATTATAAATATATTAAATCAATATAATAACAACGTGAATATTGATTTATTATTAATTAATTTATTTGGTTGGATTTTAAAAAAACAAAAGTTTGGTAATACTTCATTATTTTTATTAAATTGTAATAAATGTACAAGAAGAATATTATTAGGTGAAATTAAATCAAACACTAATAATACTGAAATTGAAGAATTATCTTCATGTAAATATCCACCTGCAATTTCATTTGATGATGATGAAAATGATGAAAATGATGAATTTGAAATTGATAATGAAATTGATTTAATTCAAGAACATGAAGATTGGTGTTGTTATGTTGATGGTGAACCAAAAGGTTATGAAGTTATTTTAAAATGTTTAGAAAGTAATTGTAATGTGGTTCATGATGTTGATAATGAAGGTGATTTAATAATGAATAATAATAATGATAACAGTTCATATAGTTTTAATGATAGTTTAGCAATGTTAAAAAGCATTACATAATTATGTATATTTATTTAAAATTCATAAGTATTTATTAATAAAAGTATAAAAAACTATATATCTAGAACACACACATCATCACAAAGTTAACAACAAAATAAGTATTTTTTTTTTTGGATTTTTTAAATAAAGTATAATAATAAAATGATAATAAAATGATAAAACTAAAACACACAAAAAAGCTATCTGGAAATTATAGAGAAGTAAAAAGATATTGAAACAGGAATAAAGAAAATGAAAGTCATATAACTTTCCAAATAACTATAATAATAATAATTTAATAATTGAAAGAATAATAATAATAGATATTTGAATAATTTAAATTTATATTTTTTTAGTTTAGTTAATTTGTCTTTTGATAAACATCATCAGGATTTAAATAAGTACCAAACACTCTATCCCAAAATTTAGAAGTAACACCAAAACCTAATTGATAATTTTTATAATGATGTTCTAAATGATAAGTTTTTAAATCTTGAAAATATTTTGGTAATTTTGAATGATGTAACATATAATGTGTAACATCATACATAATATAACCTGAAAAACCACCTGAAAAACCACAACATGCAATATAAAATGGAAAGATTGCAAACACTAATCTATAAAATGGATAACATAAAATACATAATAAAGTTGGTGGCATAACTAATCTTAATCTATCCATTGGTAAATAATGATGAACACCATGTAATAAGAAATGTAATGTAAAAGCTAAATTATGATCAGGTAATCTTTCATCTAAATGAAATAAAAATCTATGTAAACAATATTCAATTAAAGTCCAAACAAATAAACCAACACCAAACATAAAAAATGCTAAAAATGGATTTATATGTAAAAAACCTTTAATGAAAATAAATATAGCAACAGGAGTCCATAAAGTTGGAACGACATACCAAGGAGTTAAAGATAAAGGTTCTAAGAAATTACCAAATAATTGAGCAGAACCTTTACCATAATGTCTTGGTCTATGAATTTGATCAATATAAAATTCTTTTGTAAAATTACCTCTTAAAACTTGCATAATTAAAGGTTTATCTAAATCTAAAAATTGATGTTTTTCAAAATCATCTTTATGATCAGTTTTAATATGATTTAAATCATCAGGAATTTCACCAAATTCAGTTAAATCTAATTGTCTCATACCATCAACATCTAAATCATCTAAAGAAAATTTAACAGTCATATCTTTATGTTTTTTTAATAATTCTTCTTCTTCTTCAGGAGTAGCCAAATAACCAATTAACATATCATCATTTAACATTTCATAAGTTGATTCAGAATGAATATGAGAAATTGGATCAGATAAAATTTCAGTTATATCTTTACCAGCATATTGTAGAATTAAATCATCACCACCTGGATGTTCTTCTAAGAATGGAGTAACATCATAAACTTTTCTATGGTATAGTGTGACATAGCATGATCTGTTGTGATCATGTTTTAAAATTTGTTTTTTTGATAATAAAGGTAATGTTTTACTAGACATGATAAAAAAAATGTTTTTTTTTTT
>JAJLZM010000011.1:5661-49174 GCA_030572235.1 Ambrosiozyma kamigamensis | reverse complement strand
TAGGATTATATAATTAAAATTATAATTAAATATAAGTGAAATTTTTTTAATGGTAGCAATTAGTACGATATAGCTAAATTTAGAGAAAAAATAATTAATATTGATACGAATTACAACCCGGATCCGGATCCTGATCCTCATCACATGACCTCTCACAATGTTAGCTAAAGGTGGTATTATCACTAGCTGGTATGCCACAATTTGGTGACTTTAATTCTTTACCTGAGTGCTATATACCTAGCAGACACTGATGACAGTGAATCTACTATATAATATACGATACTACATTAATTCGTTTACCCCATTCAGTTATTTTTTGACTTGTTCAATCAAAAACTCAAAGACCTTATCATTTTACAAACATTTGAAATCTTTTGCATTTAGTGGTGAAGGTATACTCTCTAATACACGTTGACATTAATTGAAGAAAAGTTAGAAATTTAGCTATATCATAGTACTCCTTTCAAATATTTCTAAAAAATTAACCTTGGAATTCATGCCAATTTGGTCAATAGATATATCGATCCAACAATAGAAATATTAATCAAATCATAACAAACCCATGCCCAATACAAGACAACAGGAGTTAGATCCAATAATATCATCCACGATCGAGGAATATCATGAAGAAACCATAACAATTGGGAGTTATATCAGAGAGATAATTTCCAACCCTTTACAATATGCTATTGGGTATTTCAGTTCTCTTTTTCCAATTTTAAGATGGATTGGTCATTGGCCTATTACTCCTGAGTGGATTTATAGTGATTTTGTTGCAGGAATTTCTGTTGCAATTATTCTTGTTCCTCAAGGAATGTCGTATGCTCAACTAGCTGGGTTGAGTCCAGAATATGGGCTATACAGTTCATTTGTTGGTGTTATAATTTATACTTTTTTTGCCACCTCTAAAGATGTTTCAATTGGACCAGTTGCTGTAATGAGTCTTGAAGTTGGAAAAATCATATCTTACATTAAGGGTGCTCACGGTGATAAATATGATGATCCTGATATTGCTACTGCTTTAGCTTTGTTATGTGGTTCTATTGCATTAGGTGTAGGTATTTTAAGACTTGGATTTCTTTTGGAACTAATTCCTTTACCTGCTGTTTTGGCTTTTATGTCAGGATCTGCTTTGAATATTATGGCTGGTCAAATACCCGGGCTATTGGGCTTGAATGTTGATATAGGAGATTCTACTTACAAAGTTGTAATTAATACTTTGAAATTATTGGATAAGACAAAGATTGATGCTGCGTTTGGGTTAACATGTTTGATTTTCTTATATTTTTGGAAGTTTACAGCTGGGTATCTATTTAAAAGGTCTCCAAATCAAAAGGTCCTCTTCTATTTACAACATCTAAGAACAGCAATTGTTATCATTATGGCAACATCAATTAGTTTTTTTCTTCTAAGACACGATAAGGAGGATTCTTCGTTTAGTGTTATTGGAACAGTTCCTTCTGGCTTGAAACATATAGGTGTTATGAACTTACCCAAAGATTTACCTAAGGATTTAGCTCCTTATCTTCCCATTGCTACAATTATCCTTTTATTAGAACATATTTCAATTGCCAAATCATTTGGAAGAATTAATGATTATAAGATCAATCCAAACCAGGAATTGATTGCAATAGGTATTACTAATCTAATTGGCACTTTCTTCAATGCTTATCCTGCTACTGGCTCTTTTTCCAGAACAGCTTTAAAGGCAAAATGTGGTGTCCGTACCCCAGTTGCCGGCATGTTTACTGGTGCTTGCGTTCTATTAGCTATCTACTGTTTCTCTGGTGTATTTTATTATATTCCAAAGGCTGCTTTATCTGCCATTATCATTCATGCGGTTTCTGATCTAATTGTATCTTATAAGATTTCCATGAATCTGTGGAGCGTTAGCCCAATAGACTTATTAATTTTCATAGTCGGTGTGTTAATTACTGTCTTTTCAAATATTGAGAATGGAATCTACTTTTCTGTTGCTTGCTCTGCTGCTGTTTTATTATGGAGAATATGTATTCCAAATGGTGTATTCTTAGGTAGAGTTACAGTTGGTGAAGTTATCGATCCACAATTTTTCCTTCAGAGTGATAATTTGTCCTCTTCTTCAAATTCTATTTCTTCCGTTGACTCAAAAGATGACGACGATAAGAACAATTTTTCACTTACCAGCAAAATCAAATTAGTAAATCCAATCATTAACTATCATTATTCTTGGGTTCCCTTGAATAGTAATTCCAATCTTAGTATTACTCACACAGAATATGTTAACAATAGAGTTTTAGTTCAACCTCCCCCTCCTGGAGTTTTTGTTTTTAGGCCCACTGAATCGTTTGTTTACCCAAATTCTTCTAAGCAAGTTGATCTTGTTTTGGATGTGATTAAGACCAATACACAACCACTTAAAGTTAACCATGAAAAATCATTCAATAATCCAGGTCCACTCAATTGGAATTTTAAAAAGTTGATGACGAAAAATATTGATAATGGGGATGATGGGGATCTACAAGTTACCGAGAGTACTCAATTAATCCAAGTAAAACCTAAATTTAAATTGCTTCATTTTGATTTTAGTCAAGTAGTGGGGATTGATGCAACATCCATTCAATCTTTAGTTGATTTAAAGAAAGCCTTAGAGTATCATGCAGGCACTGATTTTGAAATCCACTTCTCAGGTATTTTGAATCCTTGGGTCCGGAGAGGTTTGATTAATGCTGGATTTGGCGGTAACGTTGCTAATAAACAATCTACTATTCGAAATGATAACGAAGACTTTTATCACCATAGAATTTTGAATGTTAGTTATACTGAAGATGGACTTATCGTTCCATTAATTGATACTGACTATCCAAATTTACATTTTGAAATTCCTTCTTTTTCGAATTATGATAAATGATAAATAGCGTTGGGTTTATATTTTGGGTTATGTATGTGTTTGGTTCTTAATTATTTTATGTATTTATTTAGTTATCATGTTTAGGATTTAATAAGATAGTCTTATAAACTACGAGTTTTTGCTTTATGCACTGTATGCATGCATTATTATTTAATCTATTAATAACAAATATCTAGTAAAATAGCAAAGGAAAATGAACAAATGTTTTATAATTGTTTTTTAGAGTCGCTCTTAATGAAACCCAGAAACTTCCCAACCTTTAATCATATCTAACCAGGAAGCTTCTTTGTCTCGATTATCACTACCCCCTCCAACAAGACAAGGAATTTTAATAGTATTAACACCATAGTTTCTTCCTCTCCATATTTCCATCATCATTTGCTTTCCAATCCATTTATCTCCCGCATCAAAACAAGATTTAAATAATACTTCAAATCTAGATTGTAAATTTGAATCAACTGCATCTGACCCACTTATAAAGAAACACCAAAATGGAGGAGATATTTTGTAATCTATAATTGATTCAACTGAAATTTGTCTTAATTGTTCAAGATGTTTCAAAATAGTAAGAACGTGATTCTGCAATAATGATGGATCTATGTCTTTAATTAATCTGAAGAAATACAACAAAATTGAATTATAAAAGCAGATAGTTAGATGGTAGAGTATTTCATGTACCCTACCATTAAATTTATTTGATTTTCCATCATCAGATTCACAGAAAAGGTTCCAAGGTAATTTCCAATTAACCAATTCTTCTTCCAAATCACAACAAACCTTTGGAAAATTTCTTGGGAAGACTTTCTTCCTCAAAAACCAATTCCTATGATCTGAAATACGGACAGTTTTCTCCATGAGTTTCAATAAAGACAAAGGCACGCCATAACCAATTTCAACAGAAGATATTTCAGAACTATGCTCATCAAATAAACTAGGGATATCTATCAAATTGTTATTATCTTTATATAATTGCTCTCTATTGGCGAATGGAACATCAAAAGGACGAGAGTCCAATCCAGTAAGAGGATCAATATTTTCTGAATATGAATCATCAACTTCTTGATTTAAGCTTCGTATACTAGAAGAATTTCTAATTTGATAACCCAACTTTTTAGATCGATTAAGAACGTCATTTCCATTATCATCGTCATCATCATCATCATCATCATCATTATCATTATCATCATCAGAAATTGATTCATCATCATTTTCACCATCATTAAAATGAAATTTCACTGTAAATGCCATTGGTGGTTTATCTTGGATATTAGGCCTTTTAGATAATCTTACTGGAAGGTTCACACTTTGTTCACTAAACTTAATATTTGAACTCGAAGTGTTTTTTATATAATCATAATTATTATTACCCTCTTTCTCTTCATCCTCGTCACCTTCTTCTTCTTCTTCCTCTTCCTCATCCCCTGACGCTGCTACCTCTGTATTAAGTTTTCCTGGCCTTATTTCAATTTTGTTATACTCATTAGGCTTGAACGAATCATCAAAGTTAAATTTCTGAATCAAGTTATAACTAGAACCAATATCTGCATATAGATCTCTATCTTCATCTAATTCATAGTGAAGAACATCAATTTTTGAAGTTGATCTGAAAAATAAATTCATATATCTAAACCAAAGCAAAATCTCATCCAGCTGCACATCATCACAGTTAAGACCTCTAATGTATTGACATATTTGATCCGTAACATGAAATAGAAAACTATAGTTATGAAGAACATTCAGCATCTCATCTTGTTTTATTCCCAAAATTAAACATAATATAAATTCTTTAATTAACCCAACGGAAACTATTCTATTTAATAATTCCGGATAAGCAAGTTTCACAGGCGTAACATCCGAATAATCTCTAATTAAAATTTCTATCATTTGAGTAAGGTCTACTAGAGAAATTTCTCTAAACGCAATATAACATTTAAGATAAATTGCAGAACCTTCAAAAAGGCCAAAATCATTAAATAAAACTCTAAATTGATTTAAAGCCGCAATTGACAAAGCAGTGATAGTAAACGTTTGTTTGATTAATCTGCAAAAATCTTCAAATTGAAGATCATCCATATCTTGATAATCATCGGCAGTTGATGTATCACCGTGACCAGACATTACAACAAAGTTATCAAAAGCATATATTTGACCTATGGTTTTATATAATAATGGTATAACCACTGTTTCAAACACATTCCCTTTACAATTTAAATGCATCATCGAAGTACACGTCTTCACAAATGTCCTTATTAGGTCTTGGGTTCTTGAAGAAACCATAACCATTTGAATAGTTAAATCATTTTCTTCAACATCACAATGCTTATTTTCGCTATCCACAAACTCTATTAACTCCTTTGCTCTCCTTCTAATACAATTTCCAAGTTCAAATCTAGTTGTCTTGAAACGATCAACAATTCTATTTTTATAAGGTTTACCATAAAATTCTGGAAATATAGTTTGTTGTATTTCATTCAAATCTCCAGTATTATCATCTGCATCTCCGACAATAGTTTTATAGGTTAATAAAGCATCTATTTGTAATCTTGGGTGAATCCAAATATATCTTGGAACTAATTCATCTTTATTTACCTCATCAATATCTTTAGATAGAGTACCATGTTTTGCTGTCACAGGTTGGAAAAGCATAGCAGTTGGTGTACTATAATTTTGAACACTTGTATGATTTATAATGAATGAAGATTTAGATATTTTATTATCATGATGATCATCAGAATTATTATTTTTAGAAAAGCATCCAAATGGCCCCTTGAAGTAAGGAAGCTCTCTATAATATGCATTATCAATATCATTCAAAACAGGATCAATTTCTTCAAAATATTTAAATGTAGAACGAGAAGGAAACTTCATAAAGGGAATTTGGCGCCTCTGAAAATTTTGACTTTCTGATTCATTTTCAAAGTTTCCTGTAACATTACCCATTGTTCCATCATTTAAAACTGTTAATAACTCACTAAATTTCAGTTTGATGTCATAACCCAAGCATTTCAACTTTGATTTTTGGCATCTTAAACAGGTTGGTTTAGTATTATCACATTTAACTTTTCTTGCTCTGCATGTGGTACAACCTGTAAACGTTCTTCTTTTGACTTGCTTTTGTTTTTGTTTTTGTTTTTGTTTTGGCTTTGATTTTGTAACTTTTCTTTTGTCATCAGGTAACATGATTTGGAAGATGCTGATGATGTTGAAACGATTGATATGGTTAAATGAATAACTCACAGATGGATGGATATGTTAACACTCTTCAATTCACCGTCTTATTATTATTAGCTAAATCTGTATATGAATATTTGTAATACCTAGCTATATCAAAATTGTAGTGGCCTGCACTGTACTGTCGTACGTCTGTACAAGAAGACTTGTGGGAGTATATTTGATAGATAACGATGCCAACACTGCCCAACACTGGCCAACAGTATATCGATGATCGCGTAAAGTGTTTTCATTTAATTATTTCAAGCTACAGTATGTAGATACACAAATTTAACTTATTTAAGTCTATACTACAGTACTACACACACACAGCTAGTCCTTTTAAAACATAATCTATTAATCTATAAAAGTTCAATCACTCATTTCCAGGTCTTCATCCAAAACGTTGGCCCTTAACCTTTTTTTACCTCTTTTCCTAGAATATGATTTTCTTTCCTTATTAATTTCACTTTTCTTTGGCAGAGAATTAAAACTTGAAAGAACTGTATGTTTTTCTGTAACCTCTAGCAAAGGGGGAGGAGATCTTTTTTTTGGGATTGAGTTTAGACTATTTTCTTTGTTATCATCTTCAACAAATGGGTTACTTGTTAAAAACTCGAGCTCTTTATCAAACTTTGAACCTTGAAGAATGGAATCTTTAGTTTTCATATTCTTGCTAGCAGTTACCCTTTTCTTTTTTGGGGGCGATTTCAAGGTTGTATTAGTTTTAGAAATGGCCTTTTTAATTATTGAAGCAGACTTGGATAAATCGTCATGTTTCAATTTTTTCTTTTCAGGTGATTTTGTGATTCTCTTTTTTCTAATTGGCGACTTTTCATTGAAGGAAACTGGAGTCGATAATGACTCAGTAACATGCTCAGTTGTTCTATTATGAGAATTCACCAAGAAGTTTGTATCTTCATAGATTTCAAAATTATTATTTAATAAATCATCAATTTCGAGATATAAACTTTTATTAGGCGATTTTATCGGTGATCCATGCTTTTTCTTAATTCGATGACATGCATTTGAAATCGATGGGGTTTCTAATAAAGATAATCTAGTTTTAGCATTTTCTAATTGAGTCCGCAGATCTTTTAGATCCTTTTCCAACTTTGCTTTCAACTCATTTTCTCTTTCATTTAAACTTAATTCTCTCCTCAATCTTTCATTCTCTTGTTTCAAAGTTGTGTTTTCATTCTGATAAATACCAACTTTGTTATTTAAGTCGTGAATGGTCTTATTAGATTCTTTCAAATTAAGTTTGTTCTCTTGAATTTCACTTCTTAGTTTAAGTATTTCACCTTCGTGTAATAATGTCTTATTGGTTAAGCTTGAAAGTTCTTTCTCTGATTTTAATAGCGTGCTTTTCATATCATCAACAATTTTTATATCAGTTTCATGTTGTTGATTTAAATTTTGAGCAGTAGCTTTCAGTTGAACAGATTTTACTTCTTCATCTGCAATATTAGCTTTTAAAGAAGCAATAACTCCTTCTAAAACCAGTATCTTATCATTCAGTTTTTGTTTTGAATCGAATAGTGTTGTATGCAGTTCTTTTAAATCTTTTTCTAAACATATGATTTGTTGATTCTTAGAATCTTCAATCTGACTAATTTTAGTAGAATGGTCAGATTCAAGAATCATACTTGCTTTCTCTAAATCAATAATCTTCCTAAGTGCAATTTCCTTTTCTGAAGTAGTTTTCTCAACCATAGTATTTAATTCATTTATTTTAGATTCATATTGATGATTTGTCTCATTTGTGTTAGCTTGTAAAAGAGTTAATTCCTTTTGAATTTCAGAAGCTCTTTGCTTTTCATCATTTAAATGATAGTTGGAAACAATTAATTGATTTTCTTTTTCTTTCAATGATTTATCAAGATCCTTTATTTTATCTCTATAAGAAAGTGATAATTCTTCTAACTTAACATCAAAAACCTTTTGAGAATTTTGTTGTAGTTTTAGCTTCTCAAGTGAATATTTATCTTTGACTGAGCCTAATTGCTTCTCATGTTCTTTATAAACCTCATTCCTTATCTTGTTCTCTGACAAAATAATTTCATCTTCCAGATCAATAACCCTTTTTTGTAAATTAAATTGTTGCGCTCTCATTTCTTCAATTTCTTGAATGATTTTATTTGAAACTGTTGTAACATCTGAAAATTGTTGTTGATGGGATGAATTATTATCATTTACTAAGGTCCTTTTAATCTTTTGATATTGAACAGGGTTGACGTATCTTAAAGTTTGAATAATTAAACCTTCATCGCTAAATTGGTCTAAAGTCACAACAATCGATACAGGAGTTTTCTTTTTTGCAAAATCATTGAATACCAATCTAGTCAATTTGTTGGTTCTTAATAATGAGGGATTAAACTGTTTAGTAACAGCCAACTCCAGACAACGACCTAGTTGGGTTAACGAACCATTAGTAAAACTGCCCTCCTTTAACTTGATACCTGTCGTATGAGACAATTTAGACCTTTCTAAACCAGCCAAATCTGCAATTGTAAACCTTGAAACTGTTACAAGATTTTTGAAAACCTTTACAAGATTGATAAAAACAAAGCAATGAGATCTTGAAGATTGATCATTAACAAAAGTTGGTGCAGTTGACCTTGATTTAAGCCCAGAATTAATTAATTTCACAGCAGAAGTGTAGTCCGAAATTAAAAATTGAGATAAATTGAATGGTCTAAGTTTATGATCCTTTGGATCAGTAATAATATTTAACATAGAACCTTTTACTAATTGATTATTTGAATTATCCAAAAGATCTTTAGTTGCGTCATTATAAATCTCAAACATCGATAAGGTGAGAGCATAATGAACATCTTTTGGAGAGGATGACGAAGCAGCAAAAGAACAAGCAGGTTCACATGAGTGTAAGTTAGAAAGAAGATGCGATAATGTATTGAAATCAGTAGACAGCTCTTTATCACCCAGTTGGTTGAAAATGTCTTTCAAAGATAGGAAGACCAATCCACTCTCCAAAGATCCAAATATTGTATGACTTTTGCCTGAATTTGTAGGACCCAAAGTGAATAACAAACAGTCTTCACCTTTTAAGAAATTTGATGCAATCATATCCTTAGAGGAATTATTGAATAAATCTAAAGAGTCATTATGAGAGATAGAATCGAAATCAAAAGCTGTGCCATATTTGTTTAGTGTAATCTGGTTTTGATTGGAAGGCGAGATATGAAAAATCTCAGGTGACAATTCATTTCCCAGAGACGACTTGATTTTAAGATGTAACTTCATCATGAAAGGATTGATTGTTGATTGAGTAGTTAGAAGTAAGCAGTGAGTTTGTTGTTGTTTGTTTACTTTTCTAAGTTTTCTCGCTCCGAGTCGCTCGCTCTTGATTTTAATTGTTACTTTTTGTTCTTTTTCTTGCTACAATTAACTACTTCGTAGTGATATATATCTAAAACTACATACTAGAAATGAATACATTCTTTTTTCTTATTTCAAAGATATTAGGTAATTAATGACCCTCTCTGAATACTTTAAAGCCGATCTCTCTGCTAACTCAGACCCTCTCTTGTTTAGCACTATCATGGATATCTCTACAGCTTATCTTTTTAATTGTTTGTGTGTTAGTCTCAATTGCAATTCCTATTACATTGTTATATATCATAATTGATTTACAAGGTTTTATAGAACTATTAGTGAAATACAATATTGGTAACAAAGATGGATGATGGAAAATATTAGTATTATTTATTAATTCTTCAATTTCTTGCTGTATAACTTATCTTTTCATTTGTTTTTACACTTATATATCAATATACCATACTTTTATATATATCAACATGTAGTTATACTAAAATGAATGTACATTAAGTAGTAGTAACTGCAGTGAGTAGTACTACCGTATACGTAGTTTGTTGTTTGTATTCTCGCGGTTGTTGTTTTAAATGTTTTTGGTAGTTTTAAAACCAGTTTTCTCTTTAATTTCTCTAATTGCCTCTCTTATAACCACCTCCAATACCAATGGTTGATTCCACTAGCAAATTGCCTACAACTAAAAAAGAAACTGAACCTCTTTCTAATCCAAAGAAAAGGGGCATAACAGAGCTCGAGGAAACTGAAACGCATCAGAAAGAGTCTAATGAAGAGACTAAACCAAGCAAGTCTGACGATTCATCTTCATCAAAAAAAGCCAAACCTACTACTGAAACAGAAGATTGCATTGATAATGATAATTCAGCAACTTCTCTAAATGATTTAAAAGAGAAGGATAAAATTGATGAAACAAGTACTACTTCATCCAAACAGTCACCTTCAGATCCTAAAGAAAAACAAGAACCACCTAAGCAATCAGCTTTTGTCTTTGGATCTGGCACTGGATTTGGATCAGTTACAGCTTTTGGCAGTTTTGGAGCCAAGTCTGTTTTTTCATCTTCATCTACTTCCCCTACTGATAATTCTTTGGAAAAAAACAAGAAAACTGACAAGGAGCATGATAATAAAGACGAAAAAGATAATAAAAAATCCATTTTTGGATCAAGTTCTACATTTGGCAGTTCATTTCCAGCTCCAATTTCAAGTAAAAAGTCCATTTTTGATAATCTGAATAAAGAAGAACAAGAGTCTAAGGATGATGCAAAAACAGATACAACAGAATCAGAAAATAAAAAAGAGGTTTACCAAAAAGTTCATCTTGAAAAGCAGCATATTAATTCAGGTGAAGAAAATGAAGAAACCACATTTCAAGTTAAAGCTAAATTATATTGTTTGGATTTAAAAAAAGTTTCTGAAGGTTGGAAAGAAAGGGGTATTGGAATTATCAAACTAAATAAATTTACTAAAACAGAAACTGAACAGAATTACACTGCTAGATTGGTCATGAGACAGGATGGAATTTTAAAATTAATATTGAATGTCCCAATCATCAAAGATTTTAAAGTTTATAGAGGTATGGCTTCATCCTTAAGCAGTGACAAATTTGTTAGATTTCAAGGAGTAGAAGATGGCGATCCTGTTCAATATGCTTTAAAGATAGGGCAAGTGGAAAATGCATCCACTTTGTTCAATTATATAAAAGAAAGTATTCCAATAAGTAAATAATTACATTTATAAGACTTGTATATTTAATTTATTTAAATTCTTTAAGTAAGTCGTGACTCGTAAGTAAGTATATAAATTAGGTTTTTCTAAATGCAATACTACAAATTGCAGAACCCTTAACACCACCAAATTGAAAACTTGGATATTTGATGGTTTTCCATTTTTCAAAATCTTTGTTTTTAAGAATAATACGGCATAGCTCTTCTTCAGTAAAATTACAAGAGGTTATCAATAAAATCCCACCTTTCTTGACCAATTTCCCTACAGTAGTTGGATAAATTTCGATACCTTTCAAACCATCTCCATAAACTTCGTCGCTTAATCCAATTGCATCTAAAGTTCCTTTATCTGTAACTAAATCAAAAGTTTCTATATTATCCAATAGAAAACGGTCGTTAATGTTTAATATATCACTTTTTTCAAATTTAACTCTATCATAATTATTGAATTGAGCAATATTTTGAGCAAATTGAACACTAATCTCAGAGTAGTCTACTCCAACTAAAAACCCACTCCAGCCTTCTTCTAATAATTCAAATAAGAGGTGACCATTACCAGTACCTAGATCTAGCAATTTATCTGTTTCAACATCAAATTTATCGGTATTGTTAAATATGAACTGTATGATTTTAGATTCAGCTTGACAATCATCAAACCAATTTTCTCCTGTATCATTATTATTTTGGATGAAATTTTTGCTTTCTAAGGTATAGAAGTCATCCCAGTACTGCTTTGTTCCTAATTTGGAAGAATTTAAATTAATTGTGTCCTTGCAGTCATCAAACATGCTTGAAAGTGAAATAGTGTTATATAGCTACACTGTATCAGTGTATTTGGAATCAAATTAAATATAAATTTGAATAAATTAAATTATAATTAAATAAATTTCAATAAATAAATCTACATCGACGCCTGTTTCCGGATCCGGATTCAACAATAACGTGGGATATCAAATATGTGGGATGAGGATCGAGTTCCTTATCAATTAATTCTCAATCAACGACATATAACCACACGGACCACACTCTTAGCTACATGCATTCTCAAGGTTGATAATAAAATACTATAAATACATATGTGTTCCCATATATTTCTTATCTCTAACCTGACTTCCAAAATGATTTCCTCTTCGCTGTTCTACCCAGGCGTTAAATCTTGTTCTAAACTACTCCTCAGATCAATGAGTACTTCAAACAAATCAATAACTGTTTTAAGATTTGGCCCTACCAGGTTTGCTCAAGAAGCTTGGGAAAACCTTGTTAAAAAATACAATGTTCAAATTGTGGAATCAACTGCTGCTAATAGAACTGAATTTTTAAAAGAATTGAATTCTGGAAAATTTAAAGATGTCTCTTATATTACCAGAACATTTGAAAGTGTTAAACAAACAGGTATGTTTGACCAAGAGTTATTACTTGAGACGATTAAAAAGACAAATTTAAAAGTTATTTCTCATAATGGGGCTGGTTATGATTCTATCGATGCTATTGAATGTGGTAATTTAAACATACAGTTATCAAATGTGCCATCTTTGGTTGATAGTGCCACAGCAGATACCAATATTTATTTAATAATTGGCGCTTTAAGAAATTTTGGTTTGTCTCAATTAAATATCCAAGCAGGCAAATGGTCAACTACTAAATGTGCTGGTACCCCAATTGGTAGAGATCCAGAAGGTAAAGTATTAGGAATACTTGGTTTAGGTGGTATTGGAAGAGCTGTTAGAGATAGAGCAAGAGCATTTGGTTTTTCAAAGATTCTTTACCATAATAGAAATCAATTACCAGAAGATTTAGCTGATGGTGCTATATATGTTTCATTTGATGAATTGTTAGCTCAATCCGATGTGATTTCTATTAATATTCCATTAAACCCTCAAACTCAGCACTCAATAAATGAAAAATCTATTTCGAAGATGAAAGATGGTGTTGTTATAGTTAATACTGCTAGAGGGGGTATCATTGACGAATCTGCTTTAATTCCAGCTTTGAAATCAAGTAAGGTTGCAGCATTTGGAGCTGATGTCTTTGAGAATGAACCAAATGTTAATATGGAATTAATTCAATTACCCAACGTTATTTCCTTACCTCATATGGGTACCCACTCCGTTGAAACTATGAAGTCTATGGAAGAATTTGTAGTCAAAAATGTTGAAACCTATCTTGATACAGGAAAAGTCTTGACTATTGTTCCTGAATTGAAGAACAAGCAATTTTAGAAATTCATTTTTGTAATGACATATGCATCTAACTTATAAGTCATTAATTCATACACTGTTCGTATTGTATACATTTAACATATTATTACTGAAACAATTATATAGTGACCGGTAGTCAAGATACTCAGTGATCATTGTATACTACAGACTGTACAGTATTCCATGTACTCCATTCCAGTATTCACTTTCACATTCACATGAATCGAATGGAAGGAGCCGGAGAAGAAGATCGAATCGTACGTATCGTTTCGCAATCGCCAGTAAAAAAAACTGTTGACCAAAACTGAAAACTGAAATTAAAAGTACGTGTGTATTTAATCTTTTCTTTCAATTCTTTCTTTTAAATCACTATTTGAAAATTTATATAACATAAAAATGACTACACTTCAAAATCAAGTCGATATACCAGAATCGGTTTCTCCTGAAAGATCAGATAGCTCCATGTCTGAGGAGAGCTTAGCTGCCCCACAACTTTACACAATTTATGGAACTGATGATTTAGAAACTGGTGAAGACCTTGATGAAAACATATACTCTGAATTATCTGAAAATTTATACAAATCCACCTCTCATATAGAAGAGGAGCAACGTGCAAGTGCATTATTAAGATCTCATCATGAACAAGCTTCCTTTATATTAAAAACAGCTGACTTTATTTTCAAACTTGTTATTTTAGGTATTTGTGGTAATATATTCGTGATTTTAAACCAAGAGACACAAAAATATAATCCTAATTTACCAAAGTTGTCTGATTATAAACTCTTAACATTTAGTAAAGTTATTTTATCAAATTTATTACCACCTTCTTCAAATTCTTTTGATTTAAATTCTTTTCTTGGAAATTCTATGATCGGTTTATTTCTTAGTTTGACAAGTTATTTGTTATACAGATTCGTCTCTTTATTTATTCAAAGGCCAATCACCTCAAATATTGGTTCATCTAATAATACTCTAGATTTTTCTACCTTTGATGCAGCTACTTTTGCTAGACCTTGGATTGCAATCATTGGTATTTCATATGGTTTAAGAAAAATTGAATGGAATTCCCAGCTACAAGCTTCTTTAGCTTGGACAATAGGTAATTTATTTATGTGGTGCTTCTTAGATTCATCCTTATCAACATTTATCGAATTATCTTTGGGTTCAATTTCTTCGATGATTATCTATTATCTATCCACTGCCTCGTTACACTCTTTGGATATATCATCTGTGTCTGTTGAACTTCTATGGTTTGGTTCAATTGTGTTTTCCAGTTTACTTATTTTTGGAAAACTAAATTCTGTTTTGTTTACCAAATAAATTAAGACAACTACTTTTCTATCATCATATTCATTATTCAAATGTCATAGTTTATTATATTTCAATACTTATTTACAGTTTTATTTATAAATATATTCTCAAAAATTATCGTTTTTCTATGTTATTTAGTTGTAGTTGAGTTCTTAATACTCCTTATATATTTATACTCGAAGTCGAAGATATTATCCTGGATATAAAGTTACAAATGGTACAAATGGTACATATAAAATACTTATATTACTTGCATGCCTATAATATAAACGACGTGTCTTTAATCTTTTCCAGAAATACTAAATTGATTATCATATACCTATACCATCAGACTACCAAGAGGCTAAACTCATTTAACAAAAAAAGCTAAAAAGGACTATAGAAGAAACCGTGATAAAATTGTACAACCTGAATAATTGGTTCTTAAATCAATAGAAAATTAAAACAAAAAGGGAAGCTGATCAGTAAAACCTATTATTTACTTTCATCGATACCACCTTCTTCAGTAGCTTCTTTTTCTAAAGCAGATTTGTGTTGGTTGGCGTTTAATAAATTAGGAGCAGTGACACCGCTTATTGAGTTTCTGTTAATTCTTGCAACGTTTTCTAGGTTAGGAGAAAGTAAAGGGTTAATTGAACCAACTTGTTCCTTATGGCCACTAACTTTAGACATGGCATAATCACCACTATCAAAGAACTTACGATCTTTCAATTTATTTTGTAAGATATCTGATCTTTTTGGTAGTTTACCATATAACTTGTATAACTTAAGTTCTTGTGGCGTAAGTTTAGAAGTGTCGACTGAGTTGTTATCAACTGGTCTGTATAAAGGATCATTTGGAGATAAGTTGGACATCTGTATACTTTGATTGAAATTTGAATTATTCCCTGAAAAAAAAAACAATCAATTATAGTAGTTCAATTTTTAATTTTGCCCTATATAGCTAGCTAACGTAACAAATGAGCAGATAATCATATGGTGCACAGGTTGTTTGGTAGTGTGGAATTTTCAATTTTTATTGTTTAAACTACGTTAATTATTATAAGTTTTTTTTCTTTCTCTGGTTAAATAGCTTCCTTTATTCAAGAAAAGGCCAATTCCACGATGTATAGAGGAGGAAGAGGAGGATATAGAAGTAATTCTGTCCCTGGGAATAGAAATACATTTGTTAACTCACAACAATCCTCAAACCAACTCAATTCACAAAATCAAGTTACAATTGAAGTCCAGGGTTGGCAAAATGCTGGTGAGCAAGAGCTAGCTGGTTTCATTTATAGAAAAACAAGAATATCCATAATGAATATTCAAGCGGATTCTGGAACAGGTATTTTAAGAGCAACTGTGAAAAATGAAAATGATGCAAATAATTTAGTTAAACTTACTGGTATCAGGTTTGCTGGGGATCAGTTAACTATCAGAATAGTTGACACATTTGCTGGTAAAGGTACAAACAATAACGGCACAGCCAATACTATAGAGCTTTTAAGAAATTTTACTATTTCCAGGTATGATTCTAGCTCAAGACTTTTAAACCTTGGAGGGATGGTTAATGATCAGATTTTGATATCAAATGGCTTATTCAACAATAGCAATACATCTTCGAAATTTTTTTCAGCTTTATTAAAGATATTAGTGCAAGATAAGATCCAAATTGATTCGGTTAATTTATCCTCGAACAATATAAATGATTACTCTAAATATTTAATTGAATTGAGTCAAAATTTTCCTAAACTTAAGAATTTATCATTAGCTGATAATAATATAACTAAACTAGATATTTTTGAAAAGTCTAAAAATAAATTTATTCACTTGAGAGAATTAATTTTAACTGGAAACCCCATTTTAAATTCAAATGTCTACCCTGATATTGTTAACATGTTTCCTAGATTAGTTGTTTTAGATGGTACTACAGTTAGAGATGAATCCAAACTTAATTCAATCTTGGGATTTCCAATTAATACCGAGTCTATGTTTTTTGAATCCTCTGATTTACAGAAGGCAGCTACAGATTTCATTACAGGATTTTTACAGATGTGGGATAATCAACGGTTGGACTTACTTCAACTTTACTCGGCTGACTCTCAGTTCTCTTTTCAAGTCGATTCTGCTCATATTGGAGATATCACAACTTCATCCACAAATTCTTGGAATAACTATTTATCAAATTCACGTAACTTAAAAATTGTTTCTAGTGCTAGACAAAGAATGTCTAAATTATTTGTTGGAATTGATGCAATTGGAAAGGTATTTCAATCACTACCAAAAACTAAGCATACACTACAAGATAACCCTACTTTATACTCTCTTGAAACTACATCGTATCCTACTTTGAACGGAATGCATATTGTGATTCATGGCGAGTTTGATGAAGTGGGTCACCCAGATAATTCTCAACAACTACTACCTCCAGCTCCAAAAGGAAGATATAATAATAGATACAACAACAATACGTCTAATCAGAGAGGGGTCCTTCAAAAACGATCTTTTGACAGGTCGTTTATTGTCATTCCAGGAGCAAGTGGGTCCCTTCTAATCGCTTCCGATTTACTATTGATTAAATTACACACAGAAACCCCTGCTTGGTTGCACACTCAAGAGAAACTACCAACACTAGTACCACCTCAAACTTCAACATCAACCCCTGTCGCTTCTATTTCTGCTTCCAGTCAAATTCCATCTGAGGTTACTTCTAAGTTAAATACACAACAACAACAATTACTTTTAAAAATTATGAGTGAAACAAAGTTGACTCTAAATTTCGCATTAATGCTTTGTGAACAAAGCAATTGGAATTATGAGGTTGCTGGTCATAATTTTCAAAATTCAAAAAGTCAAATTCCTCCAAATGCATTTCAATGAGAACAAAAAAACTTTTCTCAGAAATTCCAGAAAAGCTCAGAGTTGTATTTTTCAAATTTATGTATATTTTATTTTATTTATATTTATATATATTAATATTAATATTACTTTTCTTTAATAACTATAGTAATCTATACACAATTTCACAATTTCTAAAGTTCTATAATTTATTGAAACAAGCTAGTATTATGTTAAATAAACAGAAATACATGTATGGATAAATATATATATATACTTAATTAAGTATTAGTTAAAGTAAGCATCAGACATATAATTGGCAACATTAAATCCAGAAAGGGTTAATAAGAGCCAGAATATAGCAAAAATTGGAATAGGAACCAACAAGAACTCTGTTTTTCTTAAGAATGGTAAAGCATTATAACCATAAAATGTGATGACGCAATAATAGGACAACGAGGAAAAATATAGTGTGTTTCCTAATAAAGTTGAAAACCAATTATTCAATCTTAATAATGGTAAAAAGAAGAATTGGAGAAAGTAAAGAGCAATCCAAATAAAAAGATAAGAATTACAATGGATATCAAAACAATATGCCCATTCAAGCATTGTTTCGGTTGGAAAAAGATATCTAATTAGGTATTTGTTTGAATAAGATGATAATGATGATGATGATGATGATGATGATGATGACACCAAACCTGTTGATTGTAATAAGAAGTTATTAGCTAGAACCCAACCAATCGAAGCAACTACTGCACCTATCAATAAAAAATCAACTATTACCATATATAATATTAATTTGAAAATGATGATTGGATTTTTTGAATAAGTTAACCCCCAACATATTGCACTGATAGTTAGAAGTAAAAATAATATCAAAACAAATGAGGGATCATCTCTAGACCACTTATTTTTGGTTTGCTTTTGATAATACAATGATTTGTAAACACGTTTAGGCTGTATAACAAGATTAGCCATATCCCAGACAGCTGTTTCAAAATCTAAAGATTTGAAATTTATGAAGGTTTTGAAATATTTTGGAATTTTGAAGATACCAAAGCTCTTCTGTTTCTGGCTAATTGATTTGATTTTGAGCCTGTTTTGCTGTCTCTTAGCAAAGGCAGCCAAAGAATTGGAGGAAGACTGTAGTGAATTAGCTATGCTGGCAAGGTCATCTTGCGGAGGATGTAGAAGGTCATTGTCTTTTCCCAGAATATCTTCTTGAGTAAGTGGAAGAATGTGAGAAGGTCTA
Organism: Ambrosiozyma kamigamensis; assembly: GCA_030572235.1. Taxonomy (NCBI): domain Eukaryota; kingdom Fungi; phylum Ascomycota; class Pichiomycetes; order Pichiales; family Pichiaceae; genus Ambrosiozyma; species Ambrosiozyma kamigamensis. Next base: position 30,415 of record JAJLZM010000011.1, on the reverse strand, counting down.
GCAAATGAGTCCACTCTCTTTGACATTTTGAAGGAAGTGATTTATGATGCAGATGTGTTTTGTTTTTGTTTTGTAATATGTCAAAATCAATCAATAATAGTAATCAATTAATTAATTAATTAATTTGTTATACGTCGATTATCGCGGTCGATCGTCGATCGTCTGAAGCAGTATGTTGCGTCGATCGTCTTGTGTGTCGTGTCCCAACCAGCCTAGCTGTTTGGCCCTCGCTAATTGGTTGGCCAACGTACCGCTTAAGTTGTTCACACACAAACTCAATCAACCCCTCTACTTACCTTAATCCATTGACTGTTCTTCACCATCTATCTCTATCTTACAATGTTACGTTTAGGTGTCTCCCATGTTGGTCGTGTCGCCAGCTCTCAAGCTAGGTACGTTATTTCTGTCTCAAATGATTGAAAAAAGTCCTTGAAGATGAAAGTGAAATTTTATTCAACTATAAGATAATCTTTGATTTCAACACGGTATATGTTTCTTAAAATATCACTTTTTATTCAATGCCCATTAATTTCAATTTTGGGGCTATTTTTTTGGTTATGTTTTGATATCCATTTACATGTTAAGGCTAACTTTGTTAAGGAGATATCGAACATCTAATTAAAACTTCATAATTTTCAATTCTATTTCTATCCTTTAATTTTTTGAAGCAATACTAACACAAATAATTTCATATTTAATTATTATAGAAACTATGCCACTCTAAGAGAAATTGAAACAAGATTAAAGTCAATTAAAAATATTGAAAAGATCACAAATACCATGAAAGTTGTTGCATCAACTAGAATGGGTAAAGCTCAAAGGGCTATTGCAGCTTCCAGAGTTTACTCTGAGGGTGATTCAGACTTTTTTACTACTTCTGAAACCAAAGCTCCAGAAGATGCTGAAAAAACTTTAATTATATCTGTCACTTCTGATAAAGGTTTATGTGGTTCTATTCACTCTCAAGTTGCTAAAGCAACAAGATTAAGATTAGCTGAAGTTCCTAATGCTGATGTTGTTACCATTGGAGATAAGATCAAAATCCAAATCTTAAGAACTCATCCAGAAAATGTCGTCTTATCTTTCAATGGTATTGGAAAAGAAGCACCAACTTTCTTTGAATCTGCTTTAATTTCAGATGAAATCGCTAAATTAGGTGAATATGATAAGGTTGAAATCATTCACAACAAATTTGTTTCCTCTGTTACTTTTGAACCAAGTACTATATCCGCCTTCACTAGTGCTTCAATTGATGCTTCTGCTAAATTATCCACTTTTGAAATTGATGAAGATTCTTCTTCCACTGCATCTGTTGCTCAATACTCTTTAGCTAATTCAATTCTTGCAGCTTTAGCTGATGGTTATGCCTCTGAAATTTCTGCAAGAAGAAATGCTATGGATAATGCTTCTAAGAATGCTGGTGATATGATCACCAAGTACTCAATTTTGTATAACAGAACTAGACAAGCTGTGATTACCAATGAATTAGTCGATATTATCACTGGTGCTTCTTCGTTAGATTAGAGATAATGTTAAATGACATGTTTGATACGATTAGTTTTTGTTGTCTTCTTTTTTATGATTATTTTTTCAAACTTACAATGCACATTTACTTTTATATTATTATACAAATTCCCTAGTACATTCATTTCTTTTAGAAGAAAAATTAAAATAAAATGATTTTATTGTTATACGAAATTATAGGAAAGTCATCTATAAATACGGATCTATAAATACTAAATAGTAATCTTTTGTTGATGTAATCTTTTGTTGATGGTATAAAAAAGATATATCTATCTGGCTTAAGCAAAGGTATATATAGTATTCAGATATAAAATTAGTTATTAATATAATAATTCTCTATTTGTTTTTCTCTGTAATGATTTAAATAAGGTTCAGCATCCAGTCTTCTACGCTCATGGGTTTCAAAAAAACACATAAAATCATCTATGTTAACATCGTCACAATTGCTAGCTCTGACAGACTCAACTTCTCTATTAGCATTAATTTTACTTTTCAAATTTGACTTTTCAGTAATACCAGTATTGTTATTTTTCTCGTTTGTATATGGTCTTATAGTAGATGTGTTAGGAACGGATCCAAGTGAGGATGAAATTCTACGACTTAATCTTCTGATTGAATTGGAACCAGATAACTTGTTACCACTAAATATTCCTCTGAGTGAACTGGAATGGCTATTGCTATCATAAATCAACATTTTTGTTTTTGAGTGAAATTTAATTGAAGGAGATTTGCCTATGATCATCTTATTCTTCTTGTTTTTGTATCTATTAAGGGAATTTTCATCAATACTGTTGTACATTATTGATTCATTTTGAGTTTTTGTTTTACCAATCTGGACAATATTTTCTCTGTTTGTGTTTCTTGAGGCCAAGGCAGTATGCTGAATTGTTGATAAGGTGACATCAGTTTCAGTGCACTCTTCTGAATGATCTGAACAATCCAAAGAAGAAACAACTTGCTTTTGAATATATAAGTCGCCACCCTCCATTAATGAATCATGTATATCTAATGTTAAAGATTGCACAGTTGTGTTAGCAGTACTTTGCTGATTATATTCCATTTCTATATCTGTATCATTTTTAGATGAGCAAGTAGTTTGTTGAACAGGCCATATACTACCTTGAACGTTATCTGGAGTAATAGTATTCTGATCATAATAATTTATTTGGGGACCAAGTAGTTTAACATCTTTTATGTTTGGGGAAGAACAAATACGGGTAGTACTGGAAAATAATTCCAATTGCATTGGGGGGCTAGAGGAGCTTTTGAAGTATAAATTCTTACTCTTTTGGTCATCTCTTTTTAATTCACCAAATATTTTATCAACATCTGTGCTCATGTATATTTCAGAGATACAACTTGGATCTTTTTCATTCCCGAAAGTAGAGTCAATATAATCATTATCATTGCCTGAGCTGATAGTTAAAGTATTCAATTCTGATTTGTTGTCATAACTAACAAAGTAATCTTTAGCATTAACCAAGACATCGGAATCACCTAAACCATTTTCTTCAGTATCTGAGAATTGAGATAGTAATGGACTTGAATTTGTTGTATTTAAAAATATATCTTCAGCTCTTGTAGAAGGGGTGGCCATTAAACTTATCTTATCTAATTTGGAAAACTGAAACGAGGAAGCCTTCGTTAATGCTGTGAAGTCTAGGTCTAACTCTAATTTTCTGAAACTTTCATCTATCTCTTGATTTCTAAAACTTTCGTAACAATATAGTTCAGAACCAAATTTATCTAAATTTAAAGGATCAGTATTTTCATTTGATGCTTTAGCTTCATTGACAAGCCAGTGCTTCTTCAACCAACTTCTGAAACCAATCGAATTGTTAGTTGTTCTTACCTTTATTCTGTCTCTATTTTCTGCACTTGAAGAACTTTTATCAAATATGTGGAGATGTTTATGTATATTGAAAGAATTTTGACTTGACTTGGAAGAAATTGTAGTACTCATTAAGGGTAATGAAAGATATGAATTGAATGAATATGACTAGAAAACTGGTCAAAAGAACAAAATTGTAAATAGGGAGCAAGTAATTTTAGCAAATTTGGAGTTGGGGTCTTTGGGATTAATTGGAATATAAATTGTGAATGTCTATATAATGGAAATATAATAATTATTTAGCTAAACGTAAAGCAAGCCCGCGGCCTTTGTAAACAAGAGATCAATATAATTGCCGCAACGCCTCGAAGCTGCATATATATAGCCGGCGCTGCGGCGTGCGTCTGCGGCGGACGATCGACCATATTTCATAAATTTTGAGGCAAGCTATATTTTATCGAATTTTTTTTTTGTGTACTAATACGTGTGATGAGTCTTCATTTTTAAAACTCAAACGTGTCATTCTTGTTCCTGTTTCCTATACACACATTATATTATACACACAATGTTAGATATATTACAGTTCATTGACGAAAAGGGTGGTAATTCCCAAGCTATTCGTGAATCTCAAAAAAAGAGAGGTGCTTCTGTCGAAATTGTTGATGAAATTATTGCTGAGTATCAAGAGTGGACAAAAATTAGATTCCAATTAGATGAGCTTAACAAGGAACAAAATCAATTACAGAAGGATATTGGTTTAAAGTTTAAAGCTAAGGAAGATGCATCAGAATTATTAAAGAAAAAAGATGAGATTGTTGCCAAAAAGCAGGCCTTGGTCTCTCAAGAATTGGAATCTGATAAACAATTACGTTGGAAAGTCAACCAAGTTGGTAACATTGTTCATGAATCCGTTGTTGTTTCTTTAGACGAAGAGTTTAATTCATTGGAAAGAACATGGGTTCCAGAAGGTTTTGAATTTAGTAAGTTGACTGATATTGCAACAGCTACAGGTGCTTCTGCGAAATTATCACATCATGAAATTTTACTAAGATTGGATGGTTATGACCCAGCAAGAGGTGTTAGAATTGTTGGTCACAGAGGTTACTTTTTAAGAAACTATGGTGTTTTCTTGAATCAAGCTTTAATCAATTATGGTTTGAGTTTTCTAGCTGGAAAAACTTATGTTCCTCTTCAAGCACCTGTTATGATGAACAAAGATGTTATGGCTAAAACTGCACAATTATCAGAATTTGATGAAGAATTATATAAGGTTCTTGATGGTGATGATGAAAAGTATTTGATTGCTACTTCAGAACAACCAATTTCTGCTTACCACTCTAATGAATGGTTCGAAAGTCCTGCTGAACAATTACCAATTAGATATGCTGGTTATTCATCTTGTTTCAGAAGAGAGGCTGGTTCTCATGGAAAGGATGCTTGGGGTATTTTCAGAGTCCATAATTTTGAAAAGATTGAGCAATTTTGTCTTACTGAACCTGAGAAGTCTTGGGAAGAATTTGATAGAATGATTGCTAATTCTGAAGAATTTTATAAATCATTAGGTCTTCCTTATAGAGTTGTGGGAATTGTTTCTGGTGAATTAAATAATGCTGCTGCTAAGAAATATGATTTAGAAGCTTGGTTCCCATACCAAAAGGAATTTAAAGAACTTGTTTCTTGTTCAAATTGTACAGATTATCAATCAAGAAATTTGGAAATCAGATGTGGTATCAAGTCTAATAATCAAAAGGAAAAGAAATATGTTCATTGTTTGAATTCTACTTTATGTGCTACTGAAAGAGCTCTTTGTTGTGTTCTAGAAAATTATCAAACAGAAGAAGGTTTGGTTGTCCCTGAAGTTTTAAGAAAATATATTCCAGGTGAACCTGAATTTATTCCATATTCTAAAGAGTTACCAAAGAACTCAACCTCAAACAAGAAGACAGCCAAGAAATAGGTACTGTATATGAGTTGTATTTCCATATTCATGAATTAGATTGTTGTTTTTTTCGTATATTTCTATATTTTATTTGTCTATTAATTATATAACTATATATTTGAAATTCCATATACATTTGTATATATAGCATTAATGATTTTGTAATTAAATAAATTTGAAAGAATACATTTGTATTGTGTTGTGCGTGTACCGAAGCTGATACTGTAGAATCAGTGTAGATACCGTACATATTTTTGTACCACTAATACTGTACTACCAAGAACTTAGAAACATACTAGTTTCATTGAATAATTTAAAGGTCGTTATAATAATGGAGGATATGCTTAACGTGTTGGTTTTAGATGACACTACTATCTCAAGATCAATTCACCATCAAAGCCAAACAGAGTTATCATCAAATTCATTTCTGCTGGAGACAGTTTTATTAAATCCTGATTTAATGCTTTTGTGTCATGATGAAAAACATATTATTAATAATGATATTTCCAATATAATAATTGTTGGTATTGATGACGAGCAGTTTCAGTGTATCTCTCAAGTTAATGAAAGCTTAATAAAATCCATTACCTGTTTATCTGGTTCATGGCAGGGTAGTAGCTTCACTACCAATAAGTGGAACTTCATAGACGATGATACTGATTCTAAATTCATAGATAACAAAGTCAATAAAAGAGCTAATGTTATAAACATACTTTTATCTGGAAATAGCTCCGAGTTGGTAGTTGAAAACAGTCCAATTAATGATTTATGCCCAAAAGATGATTTAAATTATACAACAAGATTGATAAAATTGTTTACAGAGAGAAATAAGCAACTCTCTGACGCCATAATGTTAAATAAATAATTTATTTGTTTTTTTAATTTATAATATAATATATACAGAATCTGCACTTCTTATATACACAATTAAATATGCTTAATCAATTTTATACAACTTCATTCACATTGACAGGCATCTCTTCGATCTGCGTACTATAATATTGTTCCAAATCTTGTAAAGTTGCAACATCGTCATGAGTAACAAAATTTATGGCTACACCTTTTCTTCCAAATCTACCTGACCTACCAATTCTATGAATATAATTCTCCCTATCTAAAGGTAAGTCATAATTAATAACTAAAGAAACTTGTTGAACATCTATACCTCTTGCCCAAACGTCAGTAGAAATCAAAACTCTTGAATTACCTAATCTGAATTCATTCATGACTGTATCTCTTTCTTCTTGTTTCATGTCCCCATGCATTGAGACCACAGTAAAATTTGATTTCCGTAATGCATCACTTAACCAATCAACTTTTTTTTTTGTGTTGCAGAAAATAACAGCTTGTGTAATTGTTAAAGAGTCGTATAAGTCACACAATGTATCAAACTTCCAATCTTCCTTCTCAACTTGAACAAAAAATTGCTTAATTCCTTCTAAAGTAATTTCATCTCTTTTAACAAGAATCTTAACTGGGTCTGACATAAATTTATTTGTCATAATTAACACATCCTTTGGTAAAGTAGCCGAAACAACAACAACTTGAGTTCCAGGAGGTAAATATCTATAGACTTCATATATTTTTTCTTGAAAACCTTTCCCTAATAATTCATCTGCCTCATCTAAAATAAGCATTTTTATTTGTCTTGTACTTAAACTACGTCTTTTGATCATATCTAAAACCCTACCAGGAGTACCACTAACAACATGCTGACCTTTCGTTAGTTGTCTTTCGTCATCACTAACACTTTTACCACCAACACAGGCATGACACTTGACATTCATATAATCACCCAACGCTCTAACAACATTTTGAATTTGAACAGCCAATTCTCTAGTGGGGGATAAGATTAAAGCTTGTGTATCACGTTTTTTAGCATCTATAACCTCCAACATACCGATTGAGAATGTTGCAGTTTTACCAGTACCAGATTGAGCTTGGGCAATTGTATCTCTTCCTGAAATAATTTGAGTTATTGCTCTTGATTGAATAGCTGAAGGAGATTCGAAACCATAACTGTAGATACCTCTAAGTAAATTATCCTTCAAATTCATTCCTTCAAAAGTTGGGATAACTAGAACTTTTTTGGATGTCTTAAACTCTAACTCTTTGTCTAAATCTCTATTAAAACTCATATTTGATGAAATATAGCTTGCATAAACCTACCTATAGACCTAGATGATGTTTTAACTGAATTTTTTTTAATTGTTGTGTTGAAATTAATTAATTGAGAGACGCCGCACGGCGCACGCGACTGCAGCACATAAAATTAAATAATTCAATCGATTTCAGAGTCTTCAGAGTAAGCTAGCTATACTGATGATATCAATCAATAAATATAGATCAAGTAATATAATTACCCCATACATATTCCAAAAAACACTAACAATAATATGTCGAGCTCTTCGATTCTTATTCTTATTGCTGGAGGTCATGCATCTGGAAAAGTATGTATTTTTGCCCACAGACATTAATTTTGTTCAAAGTTTGTTGAATTATAATTAACTAACAAAATCAAATTAAAGAAATTAGCAAGCGGTATGATCGAAAAGGATATCAAGTCCCGTTTCCCAAATGTGACGTGTTTTGAAATTGATATGGACTGCTACATTGATGAACCTAGAGAAAATAGCATGTTGGGAAATCCTTCTCGTTTTAATTTCAAAGGCATAAAGGAAAAAGTATTAAAATTACAACAACTAGCTGATATCATTATTGTTCATGGTCTATATGCTTTGTATGACAAGGAGTTGAATAATCAAGCTACTGTTAAGGTGTTTATTGATTCAGATGCTGATATTAGACTTGGTCGATGGATTAAAAGAGATATTCTTGAACCGTCCAAATTAGATCCTACCTTGAAGAGTCAAGAGTCAGTGAAACTGAAAGATTTATTAACGATGTATTTAAACCAATCTAGAGTTGAAATGAACCAATTTATATTCCAAACTAAAGAAAATGCAGATGTGATTTTACCTAGAGGCGCAGAATCTACTGGTATTTCGTTAATTATTGATGGGATTGTTCCTTTAGTAAGCAAAAATGAGTCCCATAAAATTAGCTTTCAAAAAGTAATAGAATCTCGTGAAACAATTCAGAATAGTTTAAGACAAATGACTGGGCCCACTGTTTCTTCTCTAAATAGTGAAAATTTCAGCATTAAAAATAAAAGATTCTACGATTTAAATTGATTTGGTTTATATACTCTATTTTTATATTAGTCATAATATATTAGATTTTTCTATGAAAGAAGTTTTATGTCATTGAACCCAAATTTTCTGCTTACCTGAATGGGTTTACAGCTATTTGAAATTTTTTCTATGTTATAGCAGGTCAACAGAAAATAATTTTGTTGATTCATAACTTTTTTTCTTTGCATTCTTTGCATTCTTTTCTTTGAGGTGGATTCTCTTTTTTTGCTCAAGGATAAAGCACTACATATTTTAGCTATGATCCTCATAATAATCATGATGTTTCTCCTTTCTAAGGCCAGTTCAAACTTCACAACAAATGTTTATTATTCAGAGTGGTCTTACTATGATAATCATGTTCCCTCTAATGCATATCTTCCTTATATAAACAACATTTATTACGCATTTATTGATATAGATACCAAGAAGCTTTCTTTGAAGTTTAAAGATTCAAAAATTGCAACCACAGAACAAATTAAATTTTCTGATAACTTTAAAATAAGTGAAAATGAACCTGACTACTCTGTTGGTTTAATTGGTCAGCTTTCTCAAATAAAAAGCATGAGAACTGATCTGAATATAATAATGTCAGTTGGAGGTGCAGAAACAAATGAGTTATTTCAAAAGATTACCAAAAGTCAATCTAAAATTAAAACTTTCGTTGCAAACTCTATTGATTTTCTGAAAAAGTATAAATTTGATGGAATTGACATTGATTGGGAATTTCCAGATAAAAAGTCAAAGGAAAATGTCACGTCATTAATGAAAGAATTTCATTGTCAAATGGATGAGGATCAATATTTTAAAGATCACAAAATTTTAACTATGGCTATCCCTTCTGATCTCAGTATCTTGAAAAGTTTTGATTTCAATTCATTGGAAAAATATGTTTCATATTTTAGTATAATGGGCTATGATATGAAAGGTGTTTGGTCAACCAAGTCAGGGTATCAATCAAATCTATATTCAACTTCAAATGACCCAGATTCAAGTTCCGTTAGTGAAACTGTCTCATCGTTATTAGAGATATTGCCAAGTCATAAAATTATCTTAGGAATGCCTGCCTACGGTATTTCTTTCTCTACAAACAAACTTGATAGTGATTTCAAGGGATGTGCACATATTACTGATACTAAACAAGATCCTGAAGAGTGTATAATAACCTATAAACATTTACCGCCGGAAGGGTATGTTGAACATTATGATTCAAAAGCAGTTGCCGCATATGCAGTTTCAAGTGATCAAAAATATAATGGAATAATTGTTTATGATAACCCGGATTCAGCAAGAGCTAAGGCTAAGTTTGTAAAAGAAAATAAATTGGGTGGTGCCATGTGGTGGGATTCGGATGGCGATTCCAATAAATCTGACAGGTCGTTAATAAAGAATTTTGTTGATGAATTAGGGGGTGTTGAAGCTCTTGGTCTTTCTCAAATTGGCGATGATTGTTCGGAGACTGGCTCTGAGGGAGATGATGAATCAGGAGAAGAATCATCTATGGCAAGTCATTTCCAAGTTAACTTTTATATTTTTTTACTACAATCTATTCTTGTGGTTTATTTTTTTAGTTAAACTATTTGGAACTTTACTTATTCTCTAAACATTTAAGTACTTAATATTAATCATTTGTTGTACCCAACTACACTTAAAATCGTGTATTAATAAACAATAAGTAAATAGATATATATAACTACATACATTTGTGGTAGAGAGTTTAAAAATAATAAATGATTATAATACTAAACGATAGTGCCTTTGAAATTACCACCAAACCAATTTGAATCATCATCACTAGGTAAAACACTTTCACTATTAAAAAGGATATTATAAGGAGAGTCTTTAGCATAACCTGACTTTGTGCTGCTCCAAAAGCTTGAAAGAGAAGAACCATCACTACGTTCGTTAAAAGTTTTATCGAATGATGGGTTAAATGGACGGGAATAAGTCTCTCTAAGAAATTGAACCTCTTTATTTAAAATTTCCTCCTCTTCTGTTGTCTTTTCCGGATTTTTCATTGTCGAATTGGTTCTGGTCTTGATTTTTGAATTGGTCATAGTTGATATAATGGTTATAGGGCCTTCTTCCACATCTTTCAATCCTAATAATCTAAGGAATGAGTTTTTACTTTTCTGAGAGTCACCTTTCGCTTTATGGCTTGATAAGCTTTCTTTAGATCCAAAGGGAACTTTACTGAAAGTTCCTTCAAATAAGCCAATATTATTCGATGAATCTTGAAGTGATTTGGTTTGAATTTTCTCCACTTCGGAAGTAGGAGTATTAAAGAACAGGAAAGTATCATTTGATGTACTTGAAGTTGTATTGGATTCGAAAGACTCTATGCGTTGCATATCAGTTGACTCATCATTATGAATACTATGAGAAAAAGTATGACATAAGTCCTGTTGACTTATATTAACAAGCTTATTTAGTAACACAAGAGAGTCGTGTTTTTCTATAGATACATCTGCTTTATTATAGCTATTAACAAAAGATTCAAAACTTTTTCTATTGTAATTCAGGGAGGCCAATGGTGGAATGGAGGTTGTAATTATATTTGACTTGGTCTGCTCTAATTCATTGTCAGTACAATCTGATTCAGAATCTGAATAACCCGAAAAATAACTATGAAGCTTCTTCATATCAATTTTTCTCCCGTTTGTACTATTTTCGCCTAAAAGATTTAACTGTTTAGATGATCTTGTTTGGCGCAAAGCTGCCTTTTCCATTTCATCTTCAGAATCAATGACATTAGAACCTAAATCTACAGTATTGCTTCTCTTTCGCCTGGAAGAAATCGAAGAGCTTCTTGATCTCGGTGGAGACTGTATTATTTTTGTGAAATCAGGTTCTCCTATTGCTACCTGAGTGTTGTTCTCTAATGATTCAAAATCTAGTAAAGTCATATCTATGGGATCTCTGAGAATTTTTAGAAGTTGCCTATCAGAGGAGGGTGAAAGAATTTTAGATAAATTAAAGTCATAGTCCATTAAATTAAATTGTGATCTTTTAACTCCAGATTGTCTCAAGTATATTGGTGTACATAAAGGGATTTCATTGAAAATTGGCTTATTTAAAATTATCTGTAGCAGGGTTGAAATAACAGCCCCGTGTGATATAATGACTATGGTAGTATACTTATCTTGATCAAAAGTTTGCCTCTGGTAATATAATTGCAAAAGAGACGTTAAATAGTGAAAACACCTGCGTTTAAATTCTTGTGACGATTCACCATAATCACCAGCGTGTCCAAGTTTATAATGTGACCATGATTGATCTCTAACTGATTTTAATGCTTCTCTTGTTTCAGAAGTAAATAGTTGAGTTTGATCTATAGGAGTCTGCGATAAATAAGTATTCACATTACTTATCATAGAATAGCCATCATCGTTAGGGGGAAGATAATCCAAATTAAAATTTTCATTTAACCACTCAGACAAGGAATGATCTATTCTAAGCTTTGTAGTACTAGAAACAGATTCATTACCTAATAATTTTGATGACTTTAAATGCTCTAAAAATAATTCAGAAGTTTGAATGCATCTATTGTATGGTGATGTATGAATTATGAATTTAGGTTGTTTTGAAGGTTTCTGAGTAGACAAATTCGAAGAAATTTTTTTAAATGCTGTTTCCATTTCTTTGGGAGATACTGTTGGTTCTAAAGGAGGGTCGAAATTGGACAACCATGAAGATGAATCAACAGGCTCTACATCAGGTGTGAGCATGCCCGTTGAAGTAGTTTTTGAACTACGAGGCCTATCAATTCTTGTGCAATGTCTTAATAAAATCAAATGCATTCTTGAAAAAACTATAATATAATGTGCAGATAGTAATAGAGTATTGTTATTATTTGATGTTTGTTGTTAATTATTTGAATTTGAAGTTTTTCTTGTCAGAGAAAATGACTATAGTATAATTGTGTAGCGTAGTAAACTCGTAGATGTAGTCTTCTGAAGAATCAATATGTATTATGTATATAAATAATATATTCCCTTAATCTTATGCTTGAAGACCGTCTGGAATCGTGAAATATACGTATATCTATAAGAAGTTAATTGCCCTCAAAAAAAATTAAACCTGTAGGCTGTACAATTAAGCATGTGATAAACAAATTATTAAGAATGAATGCCATCAAGCCCATGCGCCGCGTGTCCTGACGCTAGCGGCCGAGCGGCGCGGCGTGCACACCAGTAGCCAGCCGTAATTCTGTAATTGTATCACACCTACAAGAATGAAATAAAAAAAAATACGTATTCCTATAACCCTATATTATCATATATTGACTCCTATACATGTGTATAGCTAGAGCTGGCTGTATGAAACAGCTATAGCAAATACTATAATTAAATAATTAACGAGTATATCGAGTAAAATTAAAATTAAACAATATATATAGAGGTAATTGTGGTAATTAAGAATTTCTTAGCTATACTTCAACTACTACTACTTCAAATATACTTGCTCCAAATAATTTTAATTTAGCTATGATTAGAAAATAGCCAATTCTTACATTCAAAACTTGCATAACACATGAACTCATTGCTTAGTCCATTCTTATGCTCTGGTAAAAATGTAGTAATATACGTATCTGGATAATTACTTTTAACAAAATCTTTCATTCTTTCCCCTGTACATGAAATTAATCTGTATTTTAGAACTCCTGTTTTTGTTTTGCTGGTCTTATCTCCAGAAAGAAGAGACATAGCTGTTATAGATGATTTCTTTTGACACTCAGGTGCTAAAAATGGTGGGTCGATTAATAAACGATCAACTTTTCCTTTTAAATCAGATCTGAATTTCAATGGTTCATTGTAGTCATAATAACCAAAATTTTTCTTGCCAGCTAAATATTCAAACCTTTTGTCAAACTCCAACAAGTAGATCTTTTTAGTAGGAAGGCCCTCCGGATCACGCTTTCTAATAGCAGCATAAACAGATGGTGCACTTGCAATACATATAACTGTATCTTCGTCGGCTCCATCAAGAAGCTCGTCAGCTAATATATCGGCTGTCTTGTCACTATACCAAAATTGAGATAATTGCCAATCTTCCTGAAAATCATCAATTGAAATCTTGTCTCTCTGAACAAAGTCTTGATCTGCTTTTTTATATAATTTTTCAAAGGTTTCATTCCTTGACTTTTGATCATTTCTAAATTCTTGTAAAGCTGCTAAGGCATGATCAGATAAAACTCTGTACATCTATGTCAGTAAATTGCTTCATTAAAGAAAAATAATAATGATTAAATAATCCAATGGCGACGTCGACATACGGTATATCATCATCTGATTCTGGTTCAGTCATTATTGAAATAAAAATTAAATGTCAGCTAAATAAATAAATATAATTAAATTGAAGATGAATGATGAATGAATTTAAAATTATAAATTAAAAAGTTAAATTTTTATTTTTAATCATAATTATATGGCTCTGCGGCCACTAACATATTCATTTTTTTTTTTCTCAATTTTCGACGTTTTTTCTAGTATCATAATAATATACTAACGAAGGGGCCAATTATATAAGATACTATGTTCTCATTATTTATAGTCTATTAGCAATTTATTAATCCCTTTGAGTACATTTCATTGGATGTGCCTTAAGTATTTGAAAGTTAAACCTCACAAACAAATAAAATAAATAGCAAATTATTTTCCAAAATATACCACTAACCATCTCTTTCGTACATATAAAGAAAATGTTACTTATTATCAATTAAATTTAAATTCATAGGATTGTTTTTATAGGAAAAATTGGAGATTGCTTTAACAATTACTTTTATTAATAACAATGCTATGGTTATATGTATCTTTAAAATAATGTTTTTAATAAATTAATCAGTGAAAAAGTCCAAATCATATTGAAATACAAGTGAGATAAAAATTTGGTCATAATATCTTACTGTTACTATAGTTGCTTTTTAAAGTTATGAATTTATGGCTTAATCGATGGTTTGGGTTTATTAACAAATATTTATTGGGCCCTATAACCTTTTGACTGATGATTTATTTATCAAAATTATAGTATCGATCAAACAAATAACAGAAGAAACTAAATCAATAAACTGATGATATGGTAAATATGATATGATAACTTTTTGTTTATAGGTTGGCTAATTACTATTTCTACTAATTCATTTGTCTTAAAACCAAGCTTTTTTTGTATAAACATCATTTTTGGAACCCCATTGAAGTATCGGTTGGGGAAGCGTGTACGTTTTAAAGATGATTGGTCAAAGTTAATTAATATTCAGAATTTAATAATTCACTATAGTTATGATAGGGAAACATAAGTCAATTTTTTTAGCGTGATGTGATTTCATTTGTTAGTTACTTTGCTTTCAACTCCACTTAATGTATTAATGTATTTTTTAATATAAGTCCTTATAAACTGCAGGTACAACTGACAATTATGGTGAATGAATTCAAATCATTGCAGGTAAATAATGAAGTCTTCAAGTGTAGGCAAAAATACACCTAATCATAGAATCATAGGTACAATCATTAATTAATAATATATTAGGTTTATAATATATTGGTGTCCATTGTTTCATCATTGTGATATTTACTAGGAATATCATTGATTATGTTGTTGTTAATATCATCGTATAAGTTTCATCATTCAAATTTCAAAATAAGTTTAACTCAACAAGTATATAAACCCTTAATTATTATTACTTATGTCTACAAGCATCTGGTTATAATCACCGACATATACGAGTCATATTATGTTGTCCAATAAATATATCATTGGTCATAATTCCCACTACATCATAATTCTTAAGGTCACTATTTTAGATAGAATAGGGTTATAAAAGAATTACATCAAAGTTGGCCCAACTAATACGTTTATCATCTGGTAACACAATTATATTCATTACTCTCAGTTTATCTTCTAACATCGATGTTGATTTAGGGTTATGTCTGATGGTTCTTTGTTGTTTTTTAATAATTAAATTATAGAAAATGTCTTTATGTGACTTTGAAACTGTCAATAAAACTTCTTCGTCTTCATCATTGGTAGGATAGAGTAATGCCATTAGTTCAGAATCATTATTTTCGAAATTAGAATTCTTTAATCTCTTGTTAATTAAGTTGCCCTGGCTAGATAATTGTAAACAGGAGGAATCTCAATTGGTCTCTTAATTGGAACAATTCTTTGAATTAATTAATTCAGGTGTTGGACGGTCAGGATGGAAAATGTCAGGATGACTGATAGATAGAACTATAACTCTATCCGAATTTGGAATTGGGGTTATCCTGGTTAAATTATCACCATTAATTTGTCTTCTCATTTGATTTATCACCATGATTGAAATTATAAATACTGATTACCTGCTGCTTCATCGACACCTTGATCTTTCTATTGATTTCTTGCTGTTCTAATTTCTGTGACTTCTTGGATGTCGTAGCATCTATATATACCTATCAAGATCATGTTAATGTTCTCAATTGAAAATTTGGCTGTGATACCAACTTTAGTAATATAATAATCCCTTGATTGACTGCTCAATTTTGGTGAAAGTGTCAATAACTTCAAAAAAAAATTTTCAATTGAAAATATAATTTAAGACCAAATTCTTCTTTATAGTCTTCAAGCATTGCTTTTTCAAATTTCTTGACTATTAAATTGTTCAAATTGTTGAGGTTTAATGGATAACTATCAACCCCTTCTGCACCTAAAAGATCATCTAGATTACTAAGATTAGTGTCTTTTAGTTCAATAGTGACTAACTTTCTCTTCAGCTATGTATTGAATGTTGGAAATTCACAAGTTTTGGTAAAAAGAGTTTCATTGAAATTGTCATTGTGATCATCATCAAAGATATAATATATGCGGATATATATAATTATGGAAGATTCTTCTTAATTGTTGTTACTGATCGTTTATTGTTATTATTGATGGTAGAAAAATACGCTTTTAATTGTTTCAAAGTGTTAATTGAAAAAAATCTTGAATGAAGTGCATTACAACTCTAAGTGCATTCGCAAAATCTTTTCATTAAAGTACATCTTTGATAGCATGAGTGCCTTGAATTATCATTCAATTTATCAACTGAGCAGAATTTCTACAGTTTGAGGCGTTTTTGGAGTATAAACTTGATACTTTTTACTAAAAGTTAGTTTCAGAAGTGGTTTTAGGAGCTTTAGCAGGAATTTCAGTAACTTTAGTAGTCTTGGATACTTTTTTGTTTCTGATTTTTCTAGGTGTATGGGGTGAGGAATTGGAGCAATGTTCTTGTTGGCGGATCTAGAAGATTTTTTTAAGGTTAAGAAAGTGAATTCGGGGTCAATAATAATAATTTCTGGGGTATCCAGGAACTCGGTAGCTTATATTTTTTTTTTCACATACCACCTGAAGATTGGTTAAAATACTGGGGTCAATATGCAAAAGTCTTACATAAAAAGTATCCCGGATCAATGGATTACATTCAATATTTTCAATTAGGTAACTTATATCATTTATTTAATTTAAATCAGGAAACAGAGTGTTATCAATGTGCAGAAACAATCACTGAACAAAGTTCAACAAACAGATCATTCATAGATTGCAAGATTAACAAAGAAATATGGTCCATAATTAAAAAAGGAATTGTTCAAACTTTTAAGAAAAAAATTGAAGTTAAAGAAATAATAGCAAGGCTACAATTAATCCCTAATATATATGAAAAAGAAGATATAATTAAATTTGAAATATATTTAAAATTATTAACTAAATTGAAATATCACATAGAAAAAAAGAAAGATATAACTAAAGATGAAATTAAAAACAATTTAAGACCAATAATTAACAAACTAATATATCTATATGATCTCAATATTAAAATTTAAAATGATTTTTTTCAGTAATAAAAAAAAAATAAAAATAAAAATAAAAATAAAAATAAAAATAAAAATTATTATAAAAATAAAAATTATTATATTCTGTTCTTTTTAACCTGTTTTTTTATTTTCTAACCAATTAAGTTATCTAACTTAATCAAATTTATTTGTTTTATTATCAGTGTTTTAAACATACAACTACAGTATTACTATTATTATTAACTTGAATTAACTTTACATTACCTATTTTATTTGTATTACTTTATAAAATTTTTCTTTGTATATAAATAAAACTAGGATGGGCCTCCGGCCGAGGTCGAGCAATCTGGCCTTCGGCAGAGATATTCAATATTTAAATTAATATATGGCACTTATAGATAACTGTAAATTAAAGAAATAATTATAAAAGAAATAATTAAAGAAATAAAGAAATATTAAAACAATTGTTTGAAAGATTGAATTAAATATAAGTGCTATATCGCGCGCGGCGCGCGCTAATATCTAATATCAAATATCATGTCTTATATTGGAGGGTGGAAGGAGGTGGGTGGTGGGAGATATTTATTTGTAGATCTAGGGGCCAGGTAGGATTTCGAAAATAGACGGATTGCAATAAAGAAAATGAATGAATATGTAGTTTCGGAGGTATCACGAATTTGGATTTTGGAGTAAGTGAGAGCTCAATATGAAAGCGAGAAAGACTATTTTTTTTTCCTACGTTTTTGAAATTTTCGATGTTTAATAAAGAATTTATATTGCAAGTCCGGATATGACGAAAATTTCAAGAAAAAAAAATAATAAACATGCCAGGGCGACTACCATAGCTAATTAAAATCTGAAAATTGGTAAAATGGATAACTATGTATATCTAGTAGTGCTCAATAGACCTACGGTGAGTTCTAAAAGAGAAATGAAAAAGTTATGAGTTTTGTCCGAGCTGCCAATTTTTAACGTTTTTTTTTTTTCGTGAGAGGTTTAAAAGACGATATGTCAAGAACCAAAATTCGTATTTTTACAGAATTTAAATATAAGATAAGATTAATCAATTATCTAATTATATAAAACTAAAAAATATAAATCAAAAATTGTTTTGAAGTGAATTAGAGGTCCAATGACGAGATTTGCTCGTGTCGCGGACTTAATCTCTCTAATATATATTAGAAAATAATAAGGAGTTGTTTGGATTTTATAACAAGAATTAGGTAATTCTTCTTAGATAAGGGTATATCCGTTTTTGCAAAATCCAGAAAGCTAGTAAATAAAGGTTAGGTAACTTTTCTTTGCTGAGGGTACAACAGAATAAATATTATATATAACACAAGTTATAAAAATAAGTATATTAAAGGATTACAAAACAGAAAAGACAAAGTAAACTCGAAACCTGTAAACTAAAAATCAGGCAACATTTAATTAATAATGAAAATAGTTTGTTGAAATTGCACTAAATTGGTCATATGATATAATCGTTTCTTATTCGCTAAAATTGTTTTGATAAAAACCAACAAAAAATCATTTGGGTCCAATTTTTGAATAGCATTTCTATCTCTATCAGCAATTTGAGTAGAGAATATTTTGAATTCTTTCTAATGATATACAGACGAGCATTGATCATCAGTGAAAATGTAACTAAATTGCTGGTTGTTGAAGCTAGTAAACCTTGTAATGATTATCTGGAGTGTTTAATATTGTTTTTTAGCTTTATAATCAGTTTCTGTTAATTGAGTATCAACTAAAGGAAATTTAAAATTCTAAACCTGAAATGTTTTTCCCTTTAGATTCTCTAAATTTGTCCATTGTAACGCTGTCAGGATTCATAGAATCATAATGAAAATGTAGGGGAGTAATAAATCGTGAGAATTCTAAGAGTAACAGCAACTAAACCGTAACAGTGATAAGAATAATCGAATGGATCCAATGAGAAGGAAGCTGGGTACGCTGTGTACCTTTATTTCTATAAACTAAAAGAGATGAAGAGAAGAGGATAATGAGATAACTCGATAGTCAGATAACTTCTTCAGAGCTCTTCAGAAATAACTAACTATATAAAATAACGGGAAACTTGCGCACATACTTATATGTGTCAGCACAGGAGATATTAACTCAGCTATCCATAGTAACTTATCTTAATTGACCAATAGTAATTCATTCCGGTAGGAGTACTAACTCATACCATACTTAATGTGAAACATTCTATGAAACAATATTCTCTCTATCACTTGTGTGAAACCAGTTCTAACAATAGACCTATTACCTTAGACTGCATATAGGTTAGACCGATTAATCAGAACAATAATAAAGAACCATTTACCACTACTAACTTGACCAACCAGATTAAATCACAGAACGATGTGATCAGTACCGATTCCTAATAATCCAACAGACCAACTAATTCAATACCCGGTAACGGTGACACTAATATAACTAACTATTGATTAATATCTATATGGAAGCATAAACTGAAGTAGCTAAACTTATAGCATACCTTAACTAATTAAACTAATAATAATAATTTAAGATATATGATAACTTAATCATAATATCTTCACATAAATATATAATAACAAATGTATATAAAAGGGTGTAAAGTGATTGCAGACTAACGTAACTTACAGAGAGATATCCTTTGAAACGAGGAGCGCTGCCAATATATATGGTGCTAGGCTTACCACTACCAATGGGCTCTAGCCATACATATCAACCTTAATACCAACTAATTGCAATCATCAACATGTATCATAATACAACATCATACAACAGAGAAATCATTCAGTTATCACTGGCTGATATTCTCCTAATTCTAACAAATGTGCAATGGCAGTTAAGTTGGTTGGGGTGAATTTAAACTCTTTTAAAACATTAATATTGATTGATTCTGAATTGTTTGATCAATGGAAATTGAATAGATTGATATAAATTATTTTGAAGGGGTAGTTCCAACACTATGATCTAACTTAGTTTAAATTCATATTTTCTTCCTCCCTCCACCTTAACTAGTATACATAAACAGACCTCAAATCAATAGGTCTCATAAAAATAGCAGGCTTTTTGAAATCAATTTTTTTTAAATTTTTATATTTAATTAAAGGCAAACATTTTTTGAATTTAGACACATGGCTAACATAAACACAAACATTTTGTCAGAATCCGGGCAACTCTTCAGTGTCTCGCGGTTTATTTTGTACTTTGTATAACACTTGTTCTTCTTGTATACTATCCAAATATACGTTGTATTCTGTCACATTTGTGATTGTATTTGGCAAATACCTTTAATTTTAGTTTAAGTGTTACAAATATTATTTTAATCTATAGTTGTAAAAGTTTAAGAAGAAGTTGGCAACTGAAAGAAGAAAATTATGATAAAGAAAATGAAAAATAGTCTTTCAATTATTCTTTAAAATCTTTCTCATTTTTATTCTTTTGTTGTTACAAGTAAATTTGGACGTAACACGGTCTTACCCTTCCTTACCTTACCATCTTTAAATTTTATCCAACTTTCTTGTTGTAGGTTTCTTTTTAAATTTACTATTAGATTCTTCAGGAATATGATTCTGCAAGAAATTTCAACACATGGTTGTTATAAGCACCCACATTAAACTTAGTTCTATTTGTATACCAATTTATTTTTAAATTTATTCTCTCTTTTATTGGTAAAATTCCTAATTCTTTATTTACTATCAGTTTTGGTGTCAAATTTGGACCCAAAAAACAATTCATTATTTATTTTGTTCCCTATATTTTTCCATATTTCCATTCCAAATACAGGCTGTATGATTATAAATTCTTACTTGCAATAGCATGTTTACCAATTATAGCCATTTCTTTTTCAAAATTGACTTAGAGTCTAGTGTGAAACCTAATAACTTAACTTCCTCTTCTTTGTATATTATAAGAAGCAGGACATTGATATTCAGATAAATGAATCAATTCCCTTTAATTAAATAATGGAAATTAATTCATTAACTAAATTAATTCATTAGAGACTGCGATTTAGCCAGTTTTTTTTTTTGCGAGAGTTAGTTAGTTAAATCCTATTATTTAACGTACCTATACAGAATCGTACAGAAACAACGGAAATAAAAGTTTTAAAAAACACTATTAAAATATTAGTTCACAATGTTCAATCATTCTTAATAAAAAGAAAAACAATAATATCACAATCAGTGCTCATAAAGGAAAGCAAAATGAAACCTTGAATAATTAAACCTCTATAATAACCGAACTGAACTAATTGAACCAAGTGACCATATTTTTCTAATTTGTGTGTGAGTAGTATAACCTCTATTGTTAAAGTAGTTGAAATGAAAAATGAAAGTTTAAGTAGGATAGTTGAGAAATGCAAATAAATGGAAAGTAAAACACAAATAAAATAAAACAAAAGAGAGATCACTTAATAGTAAAATAAAGTAAACAAGTAGTGATAAAAGTAATAGAGGTGTTTGGCACTTTCTGAATTTCGTAATCGCACTTTCTCAGATTTTCTAATTTATTGGCCAAAAAACATGGTTGCGGCTTAAATTAAAAAAAAAATAAAAAAATGAAAAAAAATAAAATAAAAAATTAAAAATTCTCGTCGCAACATTTTCGCTGTCGTGGGCTTATTAGCCACGATTCAGTTTTCTTGCGCCACCGATTCTTTTTGAAAAAAAACCAGCCATCATCCACCATTTACATATATTCTCCAATACAATACCTTCAGGAGTCATATATATATCATGTTTTACCGAATATTCATCATTAGTCATTGAATTAGTACGATCCCCCCCTTTAAAATCCAAATTGACGGCACAATTGGACATATTTTCTATGTGTTTGGTCTCCTTTTTCACCAGTGTTTCCAACTTAAGCCTCTTAATTGACTATTTTACCCTTTTTTTGTCTCTTTTTAGACTTAAATTATACATTTCGGAATCATATTTGTACTTTCTTATCATTGTTATTTTATCAGATTAGGCATATGTTTACAAAACATGTAGTTTAAAACACGAAAAGCGTGTTCTACCAATTCAAATCAGGTCAACGACCGTGTTTGGATATTTATCCCCGTGATGGAGGATTGATAAAGGTAAGTGTATATAAATCCTCTTTAAAATCCACTTAAAAATCACAATTATATGGGTGTAATTGAAAAGGTATTATTCATATCAAAAAATATAATTATTTCAAAATGTCACCTTTACAAACTTCTACTACTTCTACTGCTGCTTCTTCTTCTGATTCTTCTTCTAGTGCTACTTCTGCTACTGATTCTGGTGTTACTGCTGCTACCGCTGCTACTGGTGTTACTGCTGCTACTGCTGCTACTACTCCCAGATACTGCATCTTGAATGACTCCCATAACATAGAGTTATGTCAACTTATTGTTGCCAGCCACTTAATGAACTTACCAAACAAGTCTTCTCAATTTAGAACTCAGAAAAAAAGAGTTTTAAATGCTTTCAACAACAAGCATCCAGAGCTTCCAGTTAAGCTGACCACTAGGCTGTTATCTGAAAAAATCAAGGTCTATTTAAAGGAAGGTAAAGAAGTATTTCTAAAAAAGCAGAATTCTCCTCTAACTCATTCTGGTGTCTCTTCATTCAATTTTAGTGAACTTGAAACTGCTCAAGAAAAAGTTTACACTCATCATGCTTTATTAGAAGAATCAACTACAGTTTTTGAAAGAGCTGCCGCTACTGGTTTAATTGATTCATCTGGTTCAAGTATACTTTCTCAAATGAATAAAGGTGCTATTAATAATTTTAAGGCAACCATGTTAAAGGACATTACTAAAATTATCAAAGCTGGTGAAGTTACTCCATCTACTGTCAGACACTTCGCTAAGCAAATGGACAAGAGTCCTGAAGAAATCATTCAATTAGCAAATGGTACCAATACAAGTTATTTAGTTAGATCAAAGGCTTCTCTTCAAACCCAAGAAAGAAAGATTAGAAAATCAGTTAGAAAATTTGAAAATAGAAGTAAAGAAATTGAAGAAAGAATCACTGCTAATTTCAATAAATTATTTAAAGTTAAAGATTTGATTTTAAAACAACATAATCATATCAATGCCAATTTAGAAGCTTCAATGGGTGCACATCCTTATCATTCTTTATTAAATTCAAAAGATGGAGTTGAAAACAATAATGGTTTATTATCAACTGCTCAAGTTACTACTGAATCTGCTGCTTCTCAATATTTAAATTCATTAGATGCTGGTACTGTTTCAAATCCAAATCTTGGTTATAAAGATTCTGATGAAGAGGAATCATTAGATGAAGATGAAGATGAAGACTTATTAGATGAAGATCAAGACTCTATCGAAGAGTTAGATGATGAAGATGCTGATATAACAATTGAAGCTTAAAGTTAACTTTCATTTATTATATTTTTATTTTATTATATTCTAATACTTTTATTATACTTTTATTAACTTAAACATTCATATTTTTATTATATTTTATTACTTTTATTATACTTTTATTAACTTACACTATAGTCAAAGATTTCCAGATTTTTAGATATTTTCTCCGAAGCGAAAAGGTTATGAGCACCGCTCGAAATCGCTCTGAAAATCTTGATGCTTTTCTAGCGCTATTTATAGAAGTCGAGAAACAGTCTAAGTTAAATCGATGATTCTTGTCAATTTCTTGTACGGCGCTAACATGCTTGAGTAGAAAAATATTATATATTCTCTCGAGTCGTATGATCGTGTAGTCAAGTAACAAATCAATGACCTCACTGGCCTGCTAAAAAGCACCAGGCAATTAATCAGCAGGCAATTTTCTCCCCGCTAAATCAGCAGGCAATCCAGCAGGCAATAGCTCCCCGGTAAATCACAGGCAAAAGCTCCCCGGTAAATCATCAGGCAAAAGCTCCCCGGTAAATTACCAGGTAAGAGCTCCCCCGTAAATCTGGCCCGGCTGGTGAGTCCATTTTGTCGACAATTAATCTGAGCCGCAGTCTGGAATTTCTTGGACTGGATTTTTGAGTTTTAAATTGGGATTTAGTACGAAATAAATTAGAAAATTAGGATTTATATTAAAAGAAAATACACAGTATAATATACAGTAAACAAGCCAATAGAATCAATAGAATCAAGCAATATATATAAATAAATAGTATGTAATTGAGCAAATATCAGCAATATAATTCAATATGATGTACAGCAGTAAAGAAACAATGTATATAGCACCAACATAAACAAGTATAGCACCTATAGTACCAATATAAACAAGCTAGTATAGCACCTTTAATTAGCACATATAGCTAGAAAATACGTATAGTAAATAATGTGAATATAAGTGTAAATATTGTGAATAAAAGTGAATAAGTAAATAAAGTATTTGTATTAAATATAAACTATGTTTTTCGTTAAGTATAAGAACAACTACAAGTATATAAGATAAACGAAATAACGTCGATATAATAAAGGACAGCGAGTAATCTGATAAGCCGCATAACTTAT
>JAJLZM010000010.1:0-50330 GCA_030572235.1 Ambrosiozyma kamigamensis | reverse complement strand
AAGTTGAAGTTAGATTAATTGATTTTACTTTATCAAGAGCTAAAGTTGGTGATAACGTTATGTTTACAGGTTTAGATCATCCTAATTTCTTCAAAGGTAAAGGTGATTATCAATTTACAATTTATAGATTAATGAGACAATCATTAACTGCTTCAACATTACTTTTAGCTAATTCATTAACTACAAACTCTACAACTTCTTCATTATATTCACATGATGATTCAGTTTCAGTTCAAACAATGCCTGAATTTCATACTTCAACATCAATTAAATGGTCAATTTATGATTCAAAAACAAATTTATATTGGTTACATTATGTTTTAGAAAAATTAATTAATGAAAAAGGTTTACAACCATTAAAATTAAATCCAATAATTAAAACCAGTGGACATAATAATCGTAATATTGGTGGTGATTTAATTAATGAAATTTCTAAATATGAATTATTGAATGAATCATATAAGTTATTAAATCCAATGATTAATAACAATAACAACAATAATGGCCGTCGTGGTAATAAGAAGAAACTTATTACTTTTGATTGTGTTTCAGATTTTGAAAAATGGTTGAATAACAAGGAAACTGGTTTATAATCAAAAAAATAAAAAAAAAAGATATTTTAAATATTAAAAAGAAAAACAAGTTTACGTTTTTTATGTTTCATTTTACAAAATAAAAATAGATTAACATTCATTATTCATTTGTTTTTATTGTCATTAAAATTAAAAAGTTATATTTTATGATTCCATCCATATGTTCATTTTCTTAAGAAAAAAAAAACCAATACAGTATTTACACATTTTACAGTTACTATTACTATACTCTCTTAATCATTAAATGATTTTGTTATTCCTTTTTGTCAACAAGAGATTCTTATTATTACTATTGCTTTTTCATCAGAGATTCCTTATATTATATTTGTGTTTTTATTACTATTATTATCATATTTTTTACCTGCTTTCTATATGTGTGTGTGTCAAGTTAGATGTATTCTTTTTATTTTTATTTTTTCAATTTTAATCAGGAGATTCTTCTATTTCCTGATTATTATTCTGTTTTTTTTTTGAATTCAATTATCGTTCTTATTTTTTTATTATTCTTTTATTTTCTTTTATTTTATTTTCAGGCTAGATTTAATTATAGTGCTTTTTTCGTTTCTTCGTTTCATTTTATTATAAGATAAGTTTACAATACAACAACTATATATGTACTGCATATATTTGTTAATTATTCTTTTATTATTTGATTGTCTTTTTGCCAGTTTTTGGAGATATTTTTTATTCTTTTTATATAAATTTGTTTTGTTTTGTTCTGTTTCGTTCTGTTTTGTTTTGTTATTCTTTCATCCATTATTATTATTTTTTTATTTCAAACATATATACATATACATATATACCCATTGAATCAAATATACCATAACTACTTATAGTCGTACTTAGTTAACACTGAACAGTATAGTAGTAGTAGTAGTAGGTATTTCAACGGTATTTGTGTACGTGTATATTAGGGTACGCGTAAAAAACTTTAAACCTTAAAAAAGGGATCGTCGACAACAACTTTCAAAAACTCGCCGAAGCGGAAACGGAACTTGCCGAGGGCCGAGATAAATAAAAAGACAGAGAACCCCTATTTTCTTCTAGAATTCCAACTTCCAATTAAAATGAATAATTTGAATTAATTTTACACAGTTCTAGGTAGTATTTTATACATATGGAAATATCCCATATGAAGAAGACTGTTTATACGTTGACTTATTATAATTCAAAAAGATGAAAAGTTTACAGTATGTATGTCTTAATTAAAAAATAAAAAACTGAATAAAAAAAAGATAGTAATAATCACAATATTAAGAATATAAAATAAAATATAAGAGTAAGTAAGTAATTTAAGTAATATGTAAATAAAACAAAATGCAGTATATGTAAAAGAAAGAAAGAAAGAAAGAAAGAATAAACCAAATTATTAAAAAAATCTAACAAGCAATAGTATAAAGAATAGAAGATAAATGAAGTAAATGAATGAATGATCAATCATTATATATCATTATCAGTAAAATGAGGATAATAGCAACAAAAAAAAAACACGAATAAAGCAGCATGTGGATTATGAGAGAAAATGCAAAAAAATAAGGAAAACAGAAGACTGAATAGAAGACAAGAGAAGAAAAAGAAAAGAATGTATATAAATAACATAGATTGATAAAGTATATGTCTAAACGGGGATTGTTAGAATTAACAAAATCAAAAATATGTTGTTAATTAATTATAATTGGGTGGGTATCTTAAAGACAAACAAGAAAAAAAAAATGAAATTCAAAAAAAACTCAGAAATAAAACAATGAGCACAATATGACGATCGATGAAGGTTAAAAACACAATGATTAATTGTTTTAGTTTTTTGATCATATATATTCTTCTTCAAATTAGAGAAGCTAGGTACATTTTAAAAAATGCAAAGAATGGGGAAATAGGTATTAATAGAAATGAAAAATTGTTTTTGTTTAGTAACTAAATTGAACTAATTAATTAATGAAGGGATAGATGGATAGATAGTTAGATATAGTTATTTTTAAAAATGAGCTGCTTGTCTTAAACTTTTAGCACGATTTACAACAAATCCAGTTTCAGGTGGTGTATTATTATTAGCACCATTTAAATTAGGTGTTTCAGCATCTGGACCAAATTTATTTGTACCTTTAGTAGGTGGAGTATGATAATTATCATCATCTTCATCATCTAAATCTTCGCCAAAACCAATACCAAATATACCTGAATCAGTTTTTCTCATATTATTTGATGATTTACTTGGTGTAGATTTCCAAAATGCTAATTTATCTAAAGTTTTATTTAATGCACCTGTAAAACCAGTACCAAATTCTAAATAACCTATATCTCTACCATTTGAATCAACATAATGATTTTTAGAATTTCTTCTCTTTTTATATAAAATGAATAAAATTAATAAAATTATTAATAAAATTGGAACACCTAAACCAACACAAATACCAATTACAATTTTTTTATTTTTTGATGATAAACCACTACTATCAGTAGATTTATTAGTTGAAGTTGAATTATTAACTGATGATGAAGGAGTTGAAGAACTTGAACTTGATAAAGTCATTGTTTCAACTTGAATATAAACAGATGCACCAGAAGTATAAGTTGTTGTTGAATATGAAATTGCATTAACTGGTTCTGGTTCTGTTGTAGTTGGAGTTGATGTAATTGTAGGAGAATTAGTTACATTTTGTGAATCATCTTGAGTTGAAGTTGTATCCCAGTCATTTGTTGTTGATGTGGTATCATCATATGATGTATAATCTTGTGTTGACGAAGAATAATTATCTTCAGTCTCAGTAGATTCATCTGATGAAGAAGTTGTTGAAAAATCTTCAGTTGAAGATACAGTTGTTGATGATTCAGTTGATGATTCAGTTGCTTCTGAAGTTTCTGCTTGAAAACTTGAAGAAGGTTCTTCTTCTGAAGAACTAGTTGTGGTTAAAGGTGATTCCGAAGAAGTAGTTATCTCTTCACTTGAATAAGTAGAAGTTGTTTCTTGATTGTTAATATACGACGAAGTTGTTTCAATTTCAGTCGACGAAGTAGGAATTTCAGAAGAGCTACTAGTAGGTTGAGTTGTTGTTGTTGATGGTATATTACTTGTTGTTGTTATGGCTTGAACACTAGATGAGGATGAGGATGATGATGATGTTGTTGTTGAAGAAGAAGATGGCAATATTGATGTGGAAGAAGAAGTTGAAATTGGAGTTGTTGTTTCAATAGGATCAGAAGAAGTTGAAGTTATTGGTTGAGTTGAAGATTCTTCAGAAATAGAAGTTGAAGTTTCAGGAATTATACTAGAACTTGAAGGAAGAGTTGAATTATTTTCATCAGCTCTTTTAACAAATTTAAATCTAGGAACAATTGCATTATTTGAACCTTCTTTAATATTTGAAATGATTGCACTCATTCTATTATTGAATTCAACAGCTGATATATCTTCAGGGAAATCTTCAAGAAATAGAGTTTGATCTGAATCAGTAGAAGGAGGGTTATTTGGATTTGAATTTGGTGAGTCTGAATTTGTTATTAAACTTGTTGCAGTTATTGTATGATCATTATTTTTATTATTATTATTATTAATTAATATATCTACAAGTGAAGTTGTAGTAAATGCAGTTGGGTCTAAAGAGTAAGAATAAGATACAAAAGATGATATTATGAAGAGTAGGAAAAATAAGGAGGACATTATGATTAATTTTTTTGAAGATTTTTTCGTTGTTGTTGTTGTTGTTTTTGAAGATGGTTTGTCGCAATAGTTCAGATAAGTAGGAAGTTGAGAGATATTGTTGTTACGACAGAAAGGCCACTTTTCTATGAGAAAGGTAGGTACTGAGAAAGAGGAAGACATAGTAATGATGTGTAAATGATGAAGATAGCAGAGATATTCTAATAATAGTCAGTCAGAAGTAGGCGTTAATTAATTAAGAAAGATGATTGGAGGACTAAGCAGCAGAGAAGGAAACAATTTTTCTTTTCTATGATGATAATCGACGATCGAGTACTAATGTATTGCTAACAATTAATTATAAGTTGAATTGGAATAAATTCAATATAAATTCAATAAAAGAAGAGTGTTGAAGTGAAGCTGTTGTACAAGTAGTGGGCAGGTCGTAACGATTGTTGTTGTAAAACTTTGAAAAAGAAAAGCAAAAATCTGTGAAGTAGACGGATTGAGAAGAGTTTCCTGGAGGAAGAGGAAATGGAAATGGCACAGATCTTATAAGAAGAACAGTTAGGGCAGGAGGAGAAGTGGTCTATAGCTAGCAGTACTTAAAGAAGACGACACCTTTCACTTACTAAGTTACTGTACTAGTTGTATTCCATTCCATTGCTGTCCTCTCGTACGGTCTCCTACCTAGTCGGCCGCCTGTACGTTCGTGTTCCACGTCCACCGCGTAATTAACGCCAGACTCGTTTCATCTTCCACTTGTGCATGTACTGTAAATTACTGTAAATTTTAAATTCTGTAATATAGTCCTCCTCCTCCCTTTATCCAAATCAATGAAATCATCCTAGATGGGTAAAATCACAGACACCAAAACATCAAATACTATTTTCAATTGTGTTTCCCCCCTATGTTACTTCATTTGATCTTAAATACTATTAAATAGCCAATCAATCTATCTTCAATCGTTTCATCTAGCATTCTTCTTAAATTCAGATATAAATACAATTACAGCAGCCATGCTTTTTATAACAATTAAGTTGAATTAACCATCTCCTTCTAAAATCCTTCTTGATTCACCCCCCTTAAATTTTATAATGTATCTTATTTTTTATCTTTTTTATCTGTCGGGTATATATTAACGTTTTTTTAACTCCTTTACAAATTACAATCTAACGTTATTCTTCTTCTTAGCATACATATATAAAAACGTAAACGTGTAGCTGGTTTTTATGATTTTACGTAAATGGAAATTGATCTGATCTCTTTTATAAATATAAGCGAATTTACAACCATTATTAAGAGGAATCAAAGGAATTAATCAAAGAATCAATCAAAGATACATATATACTTGATCCTTTGAATGAAAGTTATAGTATAAGCTAGATAGATCTAACTATAGAGTCTGATGATAATTTCAATGTTTATAAAATTAATTGATATAATGAATTGACGCTAAAATTGGCCAAATTATATAATTAGCTCCATATATACCAGACTAAAGAGTCGTAAAGATCGTAAAGATTAAAGATTAAAGGGTCTTGATGATTTTACTATACAAATTTTTCAAATTATGCTCACTTAATTAATACCGATAAAAAACCCGAATCACATCACATCATTTTATACGGTAATGAAATCTACCACATACGTACTGTAATTGTTTAAAATTACCATAGTTTCTACAAAAGTATATACGTACAACAACGTCTATTGTTTTATTGTCACTGTAGTGGTTAAATTTGATTAAAAATCATTAAAATTAAATTACACTATATTTGTTATTTTAAAAAAAGCGCCTATAAAAAAGAGTTAACAATTAAAAAAAGAATATGATCAAATACAATAAGATCATACAAACCAAAAATCAAAATCAAAAAGAGAATCATAAGTAATAATAATTTAAAGAAAAACATCTAGTTTTCTGGTAATGGTGTTAATCTTAAGTATGGCTTTAAAGCTCTGAATTTAGGGAATAACTTCTTAGCATCTTCATCTTTAACAGTTGGTGCAATAATAACATCATCACCTGGAATCCAGTTAATTGGTGTAGTAATCTTACCACCTAATTTAGCAGAAGTTTGTAAAGAATCAATAACTCTTAAAACTTCAGCAGTATTTCTACCAACTGAAGCTGGATAAGTTAAAGTTAATCTAATAGTCTTAGATGGATCAATAATAAAAACAGATCTAATAGTTAATTGAACACCTTTATCATCAACATTACTAGCATCTTGGAAATCAATCATATCAAATTTTAAAGCAATTTCTCTCTTTGGATCAGCAATGATTGGAAAAGTTAAATGAGATCCAGTAACTTCATCAATATCTTTAATCCAAGCTTTATGAGAAGTAGTATCATTAGCAGATAAACCAATTAATTTAACACCTCTTTTAGTAAATTCTGGTTCTAATTTGGCAAATGCACCCAATTCAGTAGTACAAACTTTTGTTAAAGTAAAAGAAAATGTTAGTATAAAGGTAAAGGTTTAATGTGTAATATTAGCAAGACATACCTGGTGTGAAATCATCTGGATGTGAAAATAAGATAGCCCAAGAATCACCAATGTATTCATGGAAAGAAATTGGACCATTGGAAGTTTCAGCTTGAAAATCTGGAGCTTTTGAACCTAATCTTAAAGCACCGTCTTGTGGTTTTGGAATAGACATTTTGAAATATTAATTGAGTTATAAGAATACTAATAATTTAGCAAAGAATTGAGTTAATTAAGAAAAGGAAACTTGGGGAAAAGTGGGAAATTAATAGGTTTTTATACAGCTAGAAAGAATTAATTTCTGGCAGTGTGTGGCTCCAACGCTTTCTAGCACAAGTTCACGTGCCACGGGGAGCCTGGGGTTTGGTTTTTTTTTCAGCTGGCAATGCCTGGCATTACCTGTGCAATATTGGAGTACCAGCTGTATACTTCCCTAAGTTCTGTTGGGTATACTTGGGTCAATTGAGTTGAATTGAAATGACTGCAACTCACCATTACAGCCTTTAATTAAATCTACAGAGCTTTGTGTGGCTCGATATATAGTTGTACCGGAGGGAGGTCTTGATCCATATAAATTTAGTTCAAGAGCATCGGTTCTATATTCGATCGATCAATCATTCGATTCAATCCCCACAGATTCCACAGATTCCTACTAGCTAGGTATAATTTCGTAATATCATATGCTGAAATACACTACAGTACAAGAGTGATTTAATAGAGACGAACTTTGTTTATTCATTAAACATAATGTCCTATGCACGAGATAGCAAATATACAACGAAGAAAAAAAAAGACAAGAATATATAAAAAAGCAGAAATGTTTTTGTTTTTGTTATCAATTAAAATATTTGAACCGGATAACCCATGAAGATGATGAAGTATTATATATAAAAAATCAAAAAACAGTCATTCAATGACTAGCTTTAATTAACGTGATGATAATATTTTAAGAAAAGAGAAAACTTTAAAGAAAAACTTAGTTATTTTCTGGTCTTAATTTTCTAACTTCCTTACCAACTTTCCAGATTTCCATACTTCTAATAGTTTCTAATTCAGATTCTAATTTTTCTCTGTAATCAGCTTGAGAGTTGAAATCTAAAGATCTTTGAGTTTCTTTACCGGTTTTAACAGATTGGTATAAGTCTTGGAAAACTGGTTTTAAAGCATCCTTGAAAATTGGGTACCAATCTAAAGCACCTCTTCTAGCAGTGGTAGAACAAGCATCATACATGTAATCCATACCGTATTTACCAACTAAAGGATATAAAGATTGAGTAGCTTCTTCAACAGTTTCATTGAAAGCTTCTGATGGAGAATGACCATTTTCTCTTAAAACTTCGTATTGAGCTAAGAACATACCGTGAATACCACCCATTAAACAACCTCTTTCACCGTATAAATCAGAGTTAACTTCTTTTTCAAAAGTAGTTTGGTAAACGTAACCAGAACCAATGGCAACAGCTAAAGCAATAGCTTTTTCTTCAGCCTTACCGGTAACATCATTCCAGACAGCATAAGAAGAGTTAATACCTCTACCTTCTTTGAATAAAGATCTAACAGTTCTACCAGAACCTTTTGGAGCAGCTAAGATAACATCAATGTTGGTTGGTGGATCAACTTTAGTTAATTCTCTGAAAACTGGAGAGAAACCATGAGAAAAGTATAAAGTTTTACCTTCATTTAATAAAGGTTTAATTGAAGACCAAGTTTCAGATTGAGCAGCATCTGATAATAAGTTCATGACAATGGTACCTTTAGTAACAGCTTCATTGACATCAAATAAGTTTTCACCTGGAACCCAACCATCTTCAATGGCAGCTTTCCATGAAGCACCGTTCTTTCTAACACCAATGATAACGTTTAAACCATTATCTCTTAAGTTTAAACCTTGACCATAACCTTGGGAACCATAACCAATTAAAGCTAAAGTATCATCTTTGAAGTATTCTAATAATTTTTCTCTTGGCCAGTCAGCTCTTTCATGGACAGTTTCTTCAACACCACCAAAGTTGATTCTTTTTAAACCTCTAACGTTAGAAATGTTAACGTTTTTGGCTAAAGTTGGTCTAGCAGCAGTAGCTAAAGCGGATAAAGCTCTTCTTGAAGTTTGAGCAGTTAATCTTGAACCAGCAGTTCTGGATAATCTGATAGCAGCGTTTCTATACATTGTAAGAGTAGTAGAGATAATTGGGTGTAACTCAATTGTAGGAGAAAAAGGAAAAGAAAGTAAAGGAGAGCAATTTGTTCCCCAAAATCAAAAACTCAATTCAATCAAAATTTTTCACTGACTCAGCGGGTGAAATTTTATTGGGCAATGCACGAGAAAAATTAATTAAAGCCGACGGCGGGCCTGTGACCGGCAGTCACGTGAAGGGTCGGTTGTGTTTCGTGTCACGTGATGTGCGTCTATCGTCGCGTGTGAGCACCCTTGCACCGAGTTTATCTCTAAAAGCGGGGATTTTATTAAGAGGATTTCATTAAAACCTACAATTTTAAGGATTTAAAACAAAATAATTCAATTTTATCTAAGTTAAATATATCTCACAATGTCTACATCTATAGTCAGAGTGATTAAAAATGTTTGGAGAACGGGTTTGAAGAGATCCTTACGTCAAATAGCACAAATGGATGATACAAAATCTGGTGTCCTTGTTGGTATGGATGATTTTGGTAATAAATTTTATCAAACAGATGATCCAGCTGAAATTCATTTAAGATCAAGATGGGTTGAATATAAGAATTTTTGGGGTAAAGAAATGTCTGAAGTTGAACCAGGTTGGCATTATTGGTTAGCTTATGGTACTGATACTCCACCAAATCAATTAAAACCAGAAGAGAAAGCAATTAGATATGATTTACATGAAGTTCATCCTCTTAATTTAACGCATACTAAAGGTGCTTATGTTCCTTATAATACTGCAAAACCAAAGATTCAAGCATGGCAACCTAAAGTTGGTACAAGAGGTTAATATTAATGATTAAATTTAATTATTATTATTATTATTATTCATATTCACTATTCATATTTTGTACACCATTATCACATCATTCCCTAGTTTTTTTATATTTATTTATTTATTATCATTATTATACACATTTAGTATATCATATAATTACGTTTTTTTGATTGTTAAAGGAATCTATTGTAGTATAAATCAAATATAAGTATATGCACAAGTTAAGTTAATTAAAAGATGAAAAGACAAAGATATATCGAAAATGCAGTAGAATAAAATAAAATAAAATAGAAGAGAATAAAATAGTCAAAATAAGTATATAATTTGTAATAAATTTTATTTATTCACTTGCAAAAGTAGCAGCAACAATCAATGGTAAAACTAATGAAACATCAGCATAAACTTTAACAGATTTAGCTTCTGATTTAATTTTACCCCAAGAAACAGCTTCATCAGGTCTTGCACCAGCATCAGAACCATCAAATTCTTGACCTGTATTAATATAAACAGCATAATCAGCACCATTTCTCATTAAACATGCATTACAAATATGATGTTTAATTAAACCACCACCTAAAATTAACATACCAGCTCTTGATGCTTCCATTGATAAAGAATTGATTCTTCTAATATCAGCAACAATATCTAATCTTAATTGTTTTGGAGAAGCTTTAAAGGTGTGAAAGAATAACATGTCACCAATTGAACCATCAGTAATTGCAGGACAAAAGATTGGAATTTGATTTTTATGAGCCCAGTATAAAACAGAAGATTCATCATTAATTTCTTTACCTAATCTATCAATCATTTTTGAAGGAGTCCAAAATGAAGAATCAGCATCTAAAACATCTTTACCTCTTTTTAAAGCATTTTCTTCTTGTTCTTCTAACATTTTATCTAAGACAGGAACCATCCATTCTTCGAATTTACAATAATTATCATTTGGAACAATTAAATTACCAATTCTATTCATACCTTTATCTCTTAATTGTTTACCAGGTAAAGAAAATTCACCCATATAAGTTGGAGCTAAACATTTAATTAAATCTTCTTCTATACCACCAGCAGTTGAGACGATAGCAGAGACCATTTTATGTTGAACTAAGAATCTTAAAGTATCTCTTAAACCTGAAGAAATTAAATTTGAAGTATAACCCATGAAAATAGTTGTTTTTTGATAACCTTCATCATCAAATTCACCTTTTCTATCATGTTCAGCTAAATCCTTTATATTTTTACCTCTCCAAGATCTCATATCTTGGATAATTTCACAAGCCTTTGCTAAAGAAGAACCTTGGAAACCCATAGTTCTCATTGAACTAATGATATCTTTTGCTTTAGCATTTCTGCTTTCTGGTTTTGAATAGTCAACCCCCTTGACTTCTTCGTAGTAGTCAGGGACAGGGTCTGACTGTTTTAGAACAGCGTCGGATGCGAGGTTGGGTAGTGGAGCAGACATAATTGAGTAATGTAGTATAAACCAGTAGAAAACTAGGAAGAGTTATAGTGAAAAATGAAATAAAAAAAGAGTTAAACGAAATAAAAATAAAAATATTATTCACGCACAGCCGCTGCGCCGCTGGAATGCATGTTGTGCGGCTCTTTTTCGATCAATATATATTTCCACTATAACAATTTTATACTAGCTTACAAGTACCACTACCATATTCACCAGACCAATCTGACCAGCTTGTTTCACCCTCTGGGTACAGCAGAGATGGTATACGACCATGGACATGGCAGCACCAGTGGTCACTGGCCAGCCAGAGTTGTAACTTGTGCACCGTAATCCACCGACATCGATTCCAATGGACTTATTGTTAACTTATTTCTTTTCTTCTCACTATCTTCAACAGTGGCCATGCAGAATCAACTCATCCACATCTCTTTTCTCTGTCATTCACAAATTGACATCTATCAATACTTAATATGATAAATAAGCCCCCCGCTTCTTCATCTATTAAATCTCAATCCAAAACAAAAAAATTCAAAAGAGGTCGGTCTTCAAGAGCTTGTTTGAGTTGTAACAAGAGAAAAGTTAGATGTGATCTTTGTAAAAAAAACTATCCTTTTGAAAAATGTACAAATTGTTTCGAATTTGGTGTCGATTGTGAATTGATTGATAAACAATCTGGTAATAAAATATCTTCTGCTGATGTCTCAAATTATCCAATCAAAAATATCAACAACAACAACAACAACAACAATAACAATAACAATCAACCTGTTATTCCATCTCCTTATACTTTCCCTCCTCCTCTTCCCCATCCCCATTCCCATCTTCCTCTTCCTCCTACTCAACAACAACATGTTTATCCTAATACAATAATTTCTCCTCAAAATCATCAATTTTTTCAACAAAATCAAAACATTGTTCCTCCTAATCAATCAAATGATATTATAATTGATCCAAAAACTGTTTTCTCTGATAGATTTGATAAACCTAAATTTACTCAATTTTTTAAAAATATAACTCCTTCATTTTGTTTAAGAATTGCAATCGATGAATATATGACTTCAGATAATCGTTTTGATGATGAAATTATTTTAAATAATCAAGTTATAATAAATTCTTTATCACTTAATCATTTTGATGTTTTTAAATTACCTCCTTTAGACATTTGTAATAATTATTTAAATTGTTTTTTTGAAATGTTTAATCCTTGGTATATGATAATTGATAGAATAAAATTTACAAATGATTATTCTGATTTCTCAAATCCTCCTTCATTATTATTATTACGTTCTATTTTATATATTGGTTCTGTCATTTATAATAATTCAAATAATAATAAGAATAATAAGTCAAATCAATTAAATGATCCTTATTCTCCTGATAATTTATTTTATCGTGCTAAATTATTATATCATTCGGGTTTAGAAACTAAACCAATACCTTTAGTTCAATCTTTAATTTTATTATCTTTATATTCTGCAAATGACAATACAATCTTAATTAGTAGAACTAATATACTTGATAAAGCAATTTCAACTGCAATGACTTTTTTAATGCATTTAGATCAATCTAAAAATCCAAAACTTTCAGATGAAGAGAAATTAAATTATAAACGTTTATTTTGGTATTTATTTAGTTTAGATAAATTTTTATCTTTGAATAATTCTAGAAGTTATAGATTAGATTTAAAAGATTGTACTGTTTCAAGATTAACAAGAGATGAAATGAAAGGTTTTGTTTCTTTATCTATGCCTCAATCAATGAATTCTAATAATGAAATTTATAATAATAATTCACAAATTGATTTATATTTCTCATTAATAAAATATTGTGAAATGATGGTTCAAATTACTGCAAATCAATCATTAGCTTATAAAATGGGTTTACAAGGTACACAATATAATCATATAATTGAACATATTATAAGTATGCTTAATAATTGGTATGATTCATTACCTGAACATTTTAAATCTGAATCTTTAGGTGGGTTTTATTATCATTTAATTAATACATATTATAATGTTTTAAAATATTCTGTTTATCATACAACAATTTGTTTTAGAGGTTTATTATTAAGAAAATGTACTAAATCTAGATCTAAAGTGTTGAAAAAAATTATTAGTAGTGTTGATTTAAGTCCATATTATTATACTTTAAGTGAATTATTTCATAAGATTACATTATCATTATCTGGATTATTAAAAGCGGGTCCTTTATTACAATTTCAACCTCATTTAATTGAATCTATATTTCATATTCAATTAACTAGTGCATATGATTTATATCATAAAGATGAAATAATTAGAGATAGAACAAATAAAGATTTTGAATTCATTTATCAATTAATACCTAAGTTTCATGAAACTTGTTTTCCAAATAGTTCAGGTAGTTTAATCTTTAAAGTTGGAATTTTCTTTTTTCAAAATATTTATAATAATAAAGATAAATTAATTAAATATTTAAGAAGTGTTTTAGAATCTGATCTTATTGAAATATTCTTAAGTTTAGATTTTAATTCTTTTGAACAAGTTTATCCATATGAAGATGATTTTAAAGAATTGGTTTTAAAAGAAATTCCTCCTGTTCTTCCACCAATTATAAATATTAATATTATTAATAATGATAATTTAACTGAAAACAGTACTACTAATGATAATTTAACTGAAAAAAATCTAAAATTATTAGAATCAGATCCAATTTATCAATTAGAATTGTTTCAAGATATTAGAAAAAGAGATCATGAACTTATAAAACAAGTTGTTGTTCAAGTAGGTTCAACAGAGCCAATAAATGATGAAGAAGAAATTCAGTTAGATCAATTTTTAAATTATATACAACCACAACTAGTATCTCAATCTTCAACTAATCGATTAAATAACAATAATGAAAATACTTTGGAAGTTTTTAATAATGATAATAATAAGTTGGATTTAAATATTGTTAGTGATAATAATAATAATGAACAAAGACAACAAGATATGTTTTCTTCCGAACAAATAATTAATATAAATTCAAATGAACAACAAATATCATCAGTTCAATTCACTCCTCAGAACAATACAATTTGGCCACCATCAATTCAAAGTAACTCAACTTCTATTTCATCTAATACTATTGATAATAGTGATTATAAAAATTATCAACAACCACAACTACAACATAATTACCAAATACCCTATACATCAGCACCACCTGTGTCTGCTTTAAATAATAATTATTTTAATGGTAATACGAACATTACTTATAATAATATAGGTTATACGAATCAACAACAACAACAACAACAACCTAATTATTATTCTAATAATAATAGTCCCAACAACAATGTTAATGATTATAGTGGACCTCCATTTAGAAATTAATAATCCGTCAATTAGAGTCTATAATTTTTGTTTTAATTTAATGTACAGTACGCTCTGCCTTCTCTTTGTTAATTAAATTTCTAATTTCTTGTATTGTAAATTGTAGTATTAAATATTGACCTTCTAAACGTTGAAAAAGTTCATATATACCGAAGATACAGCCGAGACAAGGCTTCGTCGATCGACTTCATCGACGTACTCAAATTAAAATAATTTACAACAAATATATGTTTTGTTAATTGTATTAATTCCTTTAATTAACAAATTAACAAATTACTATACAAATTGTGTAAATGAGAATAATATTCATTCTGATCCTTCTAAACTAGATTCCATTTCTGAGATGAACCTTTTGACAACCTTTCCTTGTTCAATTTTGATTGATTCTAATCTTCTGTTCCTTCTAAACTAGATTTTATTTGTGAAATAAACTTTTTGACAACCTTTTCCTTGTTCAATTTTGATTGAGATTTTTTCAAATATTGAAAATTGATCATATAACAACACTTCTTGGAAGGATCATATAAAAAGTTTTCAACTCTAATATCATGTTGTTTATAACCAAGTTCAGCTAACAATTCAATATCAGTGATTGCAGTCATAGCTTCTTCCATGTTTTTTGGATGTTTAAATGGTAAATTTTCTATTAGAATATATGGTCCAACAACATAGAAAATTATATCATCTGGTAAAGGAATGGTTGAGTATTTCAACTTTCCTGATTCATATATTTTAGGAATGTGGATTAATTTACCTGGATATGCAACATTATGTTCCCAAATGTTCCTATAGGCATTTATTTCATTATAAAAGTGTTTTTTTTGATATTTAACATATTCATCAAAATTTAATTTAGGAGGTACAAAGTTGTTATCATTTTCTTTAAAATAACTATAGCCAATTGAACTTACATTCAAAATCTTCCATATAAGATCACCATTTATATTGAAACTATATTCAGTTTTCTTTTCATAGTTACCAAATTTTAAAACAGTTTCATAATTAGTTTGCAAAACAAGATGAACATATCCATCTTCTTGTCTTTGAATAATTACAGTTCCTGTATCTTTATATTTTAAATATTCTGGATATGAAGTTAAGACTATTGCTGTAGAAACTGGAGGAGATGGTAAATCTGCATCTTTACCTTTATCCTCACCTTCACCTTCACTTTCACCTTCGTCAAAGCTATGGTCATCATTTTCTGAATCATTCATTTCTTCATCATTGCCGTCACTATCTTCTGAATTTGAATTTGACCACCTCATAAGATAATCTAAATAATTACACTTGAATGTTTTCATTAGAATGTCGAGTCTCAGATTACTGGAATATTCAGACTTAGTAGACTCACCAAACTTCGTCAATTTATTATTCAAGACAGACAATTTCTTTTCTAACTCAGTTGAATCTAAAGGAGCTAATTCATCTTGGATGCCTTTGATTAACTTAAGCTTCTGACAGCAAAGTGAATACAATTTAGAATCAAAAAACAAAGTTGAAGTAGGCCAGGTGGAATCCTCTCCAACAGTGCTAATATTGATAGGTAATGGTTCTAATGGATTGTTGATGTTGTTCTTATTGGTTTCAAAATCAAAGTTGAAGAATGAGATACGAAACCCATCAGTCAAACAACAACTAGAAGTGAAACAGGAAAGTGTGTATGCTGCCAATTGATTTGTCTTACTGAGTCGGTTTAGACTAGGGTTAAAATGTTCTTGTTGAACCACAGGATATCTGGAGATTGGTGCTTCCACCTTTATTGGTAAAAGAGGAAAGGTAACTTTTTTTCCATAAAGAGATAAAGACAGATTAATGGTGAAATCAGGTCTATGTTCACCTAGCACACTTAATGAGTCCACATGCTTTAGAAAATCACATCCAAAGGAATAAACATTTGATTCATCATTAAAGATCAAATTCATAAATTGGACAGAATTGTTAAAGAAACTTTCAAGAACATAATAAACCGATGATTTATTATCGGTTAGCTTATAAATTTTTTTAGGATATTCTAAATCTTTAACCAACTTCTCCATATCGGCAATACTAATTGAGCCTAGTCTCTGGGTTAACTTATCCAAATATTCGGAACATAACTTAAAATCATCATTTTGTAAAGAATGAGTAATAACACCTGAATTATTTCCATTATGTTGTGTTCTGTTCAAGTATTGAACATTTATCATCTTTGTAGCATCACTTTTGATTCTAGTTGATCTATAAAGAAACTTTTTAATTTTTTCAAGGGTAAGATTGGAATTCATTTCTGGAAAACCTTCGAATTCAATAATGTGGCTAATGGTGCTATAATGGAATGAAATTAACCTGTAAAAATAAAGCATACAAAGTGGATCAATTTCTTTCATTTCGGGGTCGTTTATTTGTGTCAGCAATGTGACTGAAGCTTTTGATTTAAGTGTAACTAATGCATCATGACATTCTTCTATGTTAATTGGTAATACTTCTCTAAAATCAAGCACAAACCTGTTTGAAGATTCTATTAACCGTAGACATCTTTTAACACGCATAGAGAATTTTCTGTACTCAACTTCAGGAAGTTGACCTTTTGATGAGCTGTTATCTTTTTTGAAGTGTTCCATTATGTATAAGTGTTTATAGGACTAGCTTTATTATGTATAAGTAATTATAGAATTTTGAGCGCGACTGGGATAAATTTGATTTTTAATTTTATGTTTTGATGGCAACTAAACACTGTGAAAAGTTATCAATATACCTACTATCATGTTTAAACGATGTTTCATACCCACCAGAGGGTTTCTTCTAAACAATATAAGACAATTTAGTAATATTAACAAACTTCAATATATTGCAAAACCAACACAGATACCCAGAAAGATTACAAAAAAAGTGAATTCTGAATCACCATTTAATCTTTCATTTACAAGAACTAAAGAAGAATTAACTTCATATTTAAATTATCCAATTAAACCTGTTGTTTCAGCAACTTTATGTGAAGAATTTGATTTAAATAAATTAACTAATATTCTGAATTTAAAAGGATTTTCAAATAATGAAATCGTTAGTAATGAAACCATTTATTTTAAATATATTCCTTTAAATGGTATTGAAAGTGATATATTTGCTATGAAAAGTGGAACTATAATTGCATGGAACGTTGATGAAAATGAAGTTGTTAATAATATTGTTCCATTATTTAAAGATGCTATGATTACACCATATAAAATTGAAACTGAAGATTTAGATTATATAGATATGGTTAATGATGATGAAGAAATATCTAGTTCATTTATTTCTAAAGAAATTATTTGTTTAAAAGGAACAAATGAAGAGAAAATATTTGATAAAGTTGCATTTTCTTATGGTATTTCAAGATCAACTAGATTAGCTATTTTAGAAACTTCATTTGAAAATCATATTAAATTAACTAAAAAAACAACTGAAAATTTATCCAAAGGTAGACAATTAGGAGTTAATGCCAAAGAAGTTATTAGATCATCAGGACGATTATTATTATTAAGAGGTAAATTAAATTTATATTCAGAATTAATTGAAACACCAGATTTATATTGGGATGAACCAAATTTAGAAAAGATTTATACAGATATATCAAAAATATTAGATGTTAATTTAAGAGTTAATTTATTAAATAGAAAATTAGATTATGCAACTGAAGAAGCACAAAATTTAGTTGAATTAATGAAAAGTCGAAAAGAAAGTCGATTAGAATGGATTATTATTTATTTAATTTTAATTGAAGTTTGTTTTGAAATTCATCATTTTTATGAAAGAATTATTGGAAAGAAAAAGCATTAATTACTTGTATATATGTTTATAAATTAGATTAAATCAAGTATATAGTATTATTTATTAAAAACACAAATCATTATCATTTTTTATTATTATATTATTAGAATTTAAACCTTTTCCTTTTCCAGGTAATTCATCACCATTTAAAATTTTCTTAATTAATTCATGTTCTTCAAATTGTATAAAACCAGCAGCAAAACTAAACAACATTGCATTTTTTAATTTTAAATTTAATTCATTTAATTGATTAATATTTTCACAATTAATAAAATTTGTCTTTTTAATCCATTTCTTTTGATATTTTTCAGATAATGAATTAAAAATATTAATATAATCATTATTTATATGATTGTTATTATTAATATAAAATAATTGAGATGGAATTTGATCTAATAAAAAATCAGATAATAAATCTAATTGAAAAAAACATGAAGTTATAAACATATTTAAACCTTGATTAATTTCATTTTGTAAATTTGGAAATCCATATAATCTACGTAATATTAATTCAAATGTAATTTGTGTAATTCTATAATCATTTAAATAAAAAATATAATAAATTCCATTATTATAATTTTCAATTGATTCAAATAAATAAACTGGTCTTTTAATTTTAAATTCATTATTATTATCATCATCCCAGTTTATATCATCATCTAAAGAAATGATATCTGGAGGAGGTAATTCGTTAGTTATGTTATTTGATAAATTTTCTAAACATTTATTAAAGAATGGACTTCTTGATAAGTTTTCTTTATTTGATCTATAAGTTTTGCCACCAACATGAATAAAGACATCATTTATGAAAGACATGTTAGTAGATGATAGAATGACATTTAGTATAGTATAATAATAATTCAATATATATAGTGGGAAGTTGACTTAATTTATAACCAAATTTTTCTGTTTAAAGTCATACGTAATTTTTCATTTTCATTTTGGGAGCACAATTCTTTTATAAGTATGAACCCTTGAATCTTAACACACTATGCTTTGTGGTTGATTCATGATGACATTACTACATTAGATAGTGTATGAATCTTACAAATCGTTTTCTAGCTAGCCGAAATTCATGTACTGCATTGTACGTAATTCAAAGTTAATATATAACTGGTATTTATATTGCGGGGTATGATAAATTGATAATACACATAGTATACTTTATATTTAAATAATTGTATGATTTAATAGTGGATACAATTCATTAATCAATCAATATATTATATGTTAATTATATTGTTGTTTAAAAAGTAGTATCCAAAAATGATAAAAATGATAAATGATAAAAATGATAAATGATAAATGATAAATGATAAATGATAAGTGCACACCTGCACAGAAAAAGTAAAGGTACACAGAATAAACGAATAATAGACGAATTGAAAAGAAATACAAGTAATTAATTATCAAAATTAATAATTGTTGGACAAATTGTATTAATTTCATAAAATTTTAAATTATTATGAAATTGAGTAGATTCTAAAAGTTTTCGTATTTGAATTGAAAAAATTGGATGTTTTATATTTTTAAAATTTGCAATTGATTTAGTATCATAAAATTGAAATGG
The DNA here is from genome assembly GCA_030572235.1 of Ambrosiozyma kamigamensis. Taxonomy (NCBI): domain Eukaryota; kingdom Fungi; phylum Ascomycota; class Pichiomycetes; order Pichiales; family Pichiaceae; genus Ambrosiozyma; species Ambrosiozyma kamigamensis. The sequence goes on along the minus strand of JAJLZM010000010.1, from coordinate 30,471 downwards.
TTTAATACAAGATAAAATTATTGTTTTAAAAATGTCTAAACTAATGTTGTTTTTTATTTTAATTCTAATCATTTTTTCATAATATAATGAACCATCAGTTTCAGAATATTTAATTAAAATTTCATTATTTTCAATTATTGGGATTATATAAATATACATTTTTGGAGCTATATTTCTTTTATCTAATTTTTCATAATAAACAGATTTAATTGAATCAATTAAATCAATTATTGTATTTATATAACTATCATTTTTTTTAATTTTATAAAAATCAGTAAATTTTAAATTTAAATTTGTTGAATTATGGCCAATTGTTTTAAAATTAACTTTTGATTCACCATTTAAAGTAATATATTTACAATTTGATGGTAATTCAAGTATACCATGAATAAAACAATTTTGTAAAATTAAAGATTCAAAAGATTGAGGTAAAGTTTTAAAACTTTTGGAATTAATATTAATATTTTCACCAATTTTTAAATTTTTTAAAGAAGTTAAACCTTGAAAGTTGAAATTAAAAATGAAATTATTATTTTCTGGTTGTAATTTTTCTAAATATAAATTTTGAACAGAAACACTTTGAAATATAGTTGGATCATCAAGTTTTCCAATTGAATCAGTTATAATTAAAGTAATTAAATTTGAAAAATAATTAATTTCCGAACAATTTGTTGAACTAACAATGAAAGGCATTGAATTAAAATATTGTAAAATATATTTAAAATAAGAATTAAAATTTTTATTTAATTCAATTGAATTAACAAATTTCGAGTAACGATTAAAAGGTTTTGAAAATTTAAATTCAATATTAGTTGAAGGATGTTCCGAAGTATATTTTGATAATTCATTTGAAAAATCTGAAGATAAAGAATTAAAATTCCAAGATAATTTTTCAAATTGAATTATTAAATTTTGTAATTCTTTAAATCTTGGTATTGTATTTAATGAAGAAAGGACTTTAATTGTATAATCTTCAATTAAAACGGTTGAAGAAATAATAATTTCTTTTAAATTATATAAATTATGAATAATTTTTGGATCAAAATATTTTAAATGAATTTTTTGAACTTTATTTAACCAATTATAATTAATGGTATTATAATTTATTAAGAAATAAACATAAGGAACTTCAAATTTAATTTCATTACACATTTCAAGAATTTTTTTTGAATCATAATTATCATAAATATCATAAAATTCATCAGTTGGATTTAAAGAATTTGAACAAACTAAGTTACCAATTGTAATTGATTTAAAGAATAAATGGAATGCAACTGATAAATGAGTTAATTTTTTATATTTTTGTTTAGACAATGAAACATTATTGTTATTATTAATGAATTGAAATCTATAAGAAGTTAAACCTTGAGTATCATCCGACATAAAAGATTTTTGAACCCAATCGATAATAATTGATTTTGAAGAAACAGAATTTCTAATTAATTGATCTAAACGAGGATTTGTACCTAAAAGTTTTAATAAGATTAATAAATCATCTAATTTATTAATTGAAAATTGAATTATATTTAATTTAATTTCAAAAGGTAATGAATCATTTGATAATATTTTAATAAATTTTAAATAATTTGAATTTGTTAATTTATCAATTTTTTTCTTGTGTTGAGAGTTTTGAATTGAATTGAATAAATTCTTTGGAGAACCAGCAACAGTGTCCAGTAGAGAGAACGCCATGATTGATGAAATAAGTTAAGTGAAATTGAATTAGTCATTGTGGAAATGGAGACATTTATATAGAGACAGGCTATAAGTAATATCGGATCATAGATATGGGTCATAATCAGTTATTGTTAGTTGAGATGAGGCGATTTATTTAATATATAAATACTCCTCTAGTTATAGTTTCAACAATAACTTTATTTAATTCCTTTATTGGGCGTATTAATAGTATTATACTATCAACTCAACACTGTACTCCAGAGCAAGAACTCCCCTGTCCAGCTGATGAACAACCTCCTCCGTGGTCATCCCCTGGGCCATCTTCCTCTTCCTGTCGTTGTCGTACACCTTGAAGCAGTTGAGACATGCTGACACTACTTGTCTGGTAACTTCAACATACCCGTAACTCTCTTTGCAGACCACTATACTAACACTTCTCTTGTAGTACAATCTACCATCTGTTTCGGAAAATTCAACTAAATATTCATAACTATCTCTATTATCAAATGGGGCTATCGAAACATACATTGCCGGTTCAATAGTCCAATTCTGATTCTCATAGTATATCATATTGGCATATTCTAATAAATCTCTAATGATCTTGGAATAATTACAATAATAATAATTCCTATAAAAATCACTTAACTGTAATCCAAATTTTAAATTTTTATTTAATCCTTTAAATCGTCCATTTAATGACCCTGATATTATTAAACTTTTAAGTTGGGTTGGTAATTGATTTATATCTCCATTAGATATTTGACAATCTTGTAATCCAATCGATTCAATTGTTTGAGGTAACAATTTAAACATTTCATGATCTATATTAACACTTGATAATTCTAAATATTTTAAATTTTTCATCTTATTTAAATTAAATTCAAATATTTCATGTAATGGTAATCTTTCAATTAATAAATTATTAATTGTTTCACTAATTATTTTAATTTCTTCTTGATAATTTATACAATTTATAATCATTAATGTTTTTAATTTTTTAAAATTTTTAAAATTTATTAAACTAGTAGTATTATTATTAATACTCATTGGCATCTTAATAAAACAATTTAATATTGTTTTAAATTCATTAAAAAATTCAGAATTTAAATTCATTTCATTACTTAAATTATGTAATGATTCATTATTATCATTTGAAAGTAATTGTATAAATTCAATTTCTATTTTATTATTATTATTAACAATTCTTTTAATTTCTTTTATAAATCCTATATCAATTAAATCCCAATTTATTCTTTCAAATTCAATTTTAATTAATTCTAATGAATTTAATGATTTAATTTCATTATTCAATTTAAAAAAAAATCTGGTTAATTCAATATCAAATAATTGTTTATTTATAATAATTAATGTTTTTAAATTTTTAAATTTTAAAATATTTGATAAATTAAATAAATTTAAATTAATTCGAAAAATTAAAATTTTATCTAACCAATTTAAATTTATATCAATAATATTTAAAAAATTAACATTTTTATCAAATTTAATCTCTTTTATATTCTTCATTAAATACTTTTGAAATATTGATTCATTATTATTTAATTGTTTGGGTATTAATTGATTATCACAAATTAATTCTCCAAATATAATTGAATTAAATTCAATTTCATTATTAATTAAAACTTGTAATATTTTAATATATTCAACTTTTAATACCCCATTAATTGTTTCTGTTTTATCATTTATAATTGTAATTATCCAATTTGGTTCTTTTGGATTTATAAATGGATATGGCCAATCAAGAAATAAATTTTTAAATTTTAATGAATCTTTAATTAATTTAATTAAAATTAAATCACCACTATCAATTAATTCAATTAATTCATTTAAATCATTTAAATTAAATAAAATTAATTTAAAAATTTTAATTTTTAATTCAAAAATCATTTTATTTGAATTTAATATATTTAAAAATTTTAAATTTTTTAAATTTAAATTTAATTTATTTAATTTATTTAATTTTTGTTTTTGTTTTTTAATTTGAATTGAATTAACTAATTCTTGTGGAACTTTTAATATTGGTTCAAGTATATTTGATATTGGCATATTGATATGATTTCTTTTAATGAAGTAGTTGTACTTAATAAAAATAGATAACGTTTTTTAACTATTTAGTATTTACTAGACGCGGTAATTAAATACTAGTAAATACTAATTATACTATACTAATTACTTCTTTCAACAGTTTTTAACTAATATATTACACTGATAATACATAGTATTACATTATATTACACAAATTCACATAACCCAAACTGTTATATGTGCAACTGCCGTTCTAGAATGCTTTTCATTGGCGGGAGCAATCTTGAGCAACAACTTCCAAATTACATACTTGTACCGAACTCCCATTTTCTTTTTTTTTCTTTTATTTCAATTATTTCTAACAATATATAAGTTATCTTATCTCTCTTTTAATGTTTTGTTTTAATTTCTATAAATTAAATTGATTTGTCTTCTTTTTTTTTTTATATAACTTGCTACCATTAGCTACCATTTCATTAACTATTATGTCTAAACTTAATGTTTTAGAAGCTCATAGTTTGGCTTCTAAAGTTTATCAAAAATTAGAATCTGAAACATATAAACCTGAAGTCAATTTACATAGACTTATTGGTCATGCTAATTTATTAGATAAATTATGTGATTATTTACAAGATAATCAACTTTTAAAACAAGTTGAAGAAGAAGAAACTGAAGAAGAAGAACAACAATCTACATTTCATAAATTAGATGATATTTATTATTATGGTGATTATGATAGTGATGAAGAAAGTGATGGGGATTCTGATGAAGATTATAATGAAGTTTTAATAGAATATACAAGTGATGTATCTGATGATGAATTAGAAGAATTTGATGATGATAAAGACTATAAAACAACAACAATAAATCATTCATACTCACATTCACAATCTTCAATTAGTTTAATTGATAAAATTACAAAATTTAAAGAACAAAATTTAAAAAATAAAATTTCAATTGATAAAATTGATAAAATTGAAATTATGTATTCTGAAAATACTAAACTGATTGATAGTACTGGATGACTAAAAATATCAGCTAGTTCAATTTTTAGAATATGTGAAATGAATTAAGTTAATGAATTGATTTCATAACTTGATATATTTATTTATTTATATAGTTTTTAATAAATTATAACAATTAACTAGTAGCACGTAGCACGTAGCAGTTACTTGTTACTTACTGCGCACCGCCACACCCAGCCACCCAGCCACGACTGCGCCCCTGGTTACGAGCGCGCTCGATACAGCAACTTCTGAAAGAAAGAAACAAACAAACAAAGCCTGTAAACACAACACTCCTATTACTACACACAAATTACTGTATTTTCCTTTTTCTGTTGTTTATCCTGATCACAACTCTCTGTTCTTTTTTATCTAATTCTTTCATTTAGTCCAATTCCTCCAGTAAATCTCTCTTTCTCTGAGAGTTTCTTATTATCATCATTATTTCTCCTTTATAAATAGAATTTCAACTTTGTTTCATTTCTGAAAAAAAAGAAGGTCATGTTCGGAAAAAGAAGACATTCAAGGCCTGTTTCAACTGCTTCTTATACTGGTGTTAGTAGTCAGTCTATATCTCCAGCTCCTGCTTCTGGTGCTTTAGCTGCTGCATCTGTTATCGGAAAAGCTTTGAAAGAAAATAATCATCAAGCAAATGGTTTGAAAATTCCACAACAACCTCAAAAAAATTCTCAAATTCATAGAAATTCAAGTTTATTGGGTACTTCAATTAGATCAAATAGTGTTACTTCTCAAACTTTTAGACCTCCTCCTCGATCTGGTTCAAGATCAGGAAGTTTGATAGTTAATGGTTCTTCTCCAATGTCAAATAATTCAAGAACTAGATCAATTAATTCTCAAATTAATTATCAAAGAAGAATTTCATCTTCCGATTCAAATTCAATTAATAGTTATCATAATTTCTCTGGTCCTTCTCGTATCAATCATAGAAATTCTTCTAGAAATTCTTCAATGAATTCATCAACTTCTCATCAAATACAAAGACAAAATCTATCTCCAAAGCCTAAAATGGTTAAGAAATGGATCCCATCTTCAAATGGTTTAGTTTGTGTAGAAGTTCCAGCTGGTGGGGTATATCAAGCTACACCTGCTCAAAAAGCTTTAGCTAGATCATCATCATTAAATTCTCTATCTAGAAAATCAAGAAATCAAGCTATAAGTAGATCATCTTCATTTACAGGAAATAAACCTATTGTCCCTGGTTCAAATTCTCAACATATCACTCCTCCAATTAATCAACAACAACAACCTCATTTATCTCCACATAACTATCAGAAACCATCAAAAAATATACCTTATCAACAACATAGTAGTCCGAATAAAAGAACTCTGAAACAAAAGGCTAGTTTACAATCAATGCATACACAAGGTCAACATAGTATGAGCTTTGAACCTACAATTTTAGAAGATGAAGAATTAAGAGAAGAGGATGAATTGAAATTAGATATTAATGCAACTGATTTAGAAAATTTGAAAGATGATTATTTAGTTGAATTAGAAAATGAAAGATTAGCTGAAGAACAGATTGAAAGAGAACGTAGTAAAAATGAAGAACTTGAAAAAGTGGAAAGAGAAAGGGCATTTAGTGGGTCATCTACTTCTCCTTATACAGATAGTACATCAGTTGAGAAAATAATTGTTAAATCATCTGAAAGTACTACTGTTGATAATATATCTAAGGATGATGATTATTTACCAGCTAAAGGTAATGAAGTGGAGGAAGAACAATATACTAAATCTGAAAAACTTCTTGCTGAGAAAAAATTAGAAGAATTAGTTAGAGCTAAAGAATTGGAAATATTAGCTGAAATACATAGACAAAAGGAAGATGAATTGGGTGGTAAATCACAAGTTCTTGATTCTTCTCTCATTTCAATAGCTTCTTCTGTAAGTGAAGATGATGATTCTAAATCTGGTGAGACTGATACTTTGGATGAAGAAGCAACTGCTCATTCTAATGATCTTGATGAAAATATCATTTCTGAACCTATAAATTCTGATGAACAAAAAGTTACTGATTTAGAAAATTTGGACAAAGAGGCATCCATTGGTGTTGAAACTGAACCAACTGATACTAATATTGATACTAAAGAACTAGAAAATTCCAAGTTTATACCTGAAGAGTCTGAGGCATCATATCAACCCGTTCAGAGTAATTCTAGGGTTAGTATGGCTCAACAATTAAGACAAACTTTAGGTGTAGTTAAAACTCCAGAAGTTGATTCAAATGACTCAGTTTTCTCTCCTCTTTCCAGTTCTAGCCCAAATATTGTTGATCCTTCTAGATTTGAAAATGGAAAATATAATATACATGATTTAGAGATACCAGTTCGTTCTGAAAGAAGACCTGGATCAGTTAACAATTCAATTAGCTCTATTCCATCAGAGATAATAAATGATCTGAAAGCTACTAACCAGATGTCAAATAATGCAATCTCGCCAGGTTCCCCTCAATTCCGTTCTCCAAGAGCTAATAATAACAACTTAAATAATAGTCTTGCTGCTAAGAGAAAGTCCGTGTTAAAGAATACCAGCCATTCACCTGCTAATAATAATAATAATAATAATAGAGCATCAGGTGCTTATTTATCCTTAACCACTGCTGAAAATACAAGATTAAATGCTATGGCTTCTTCATCATCTGTTAATCTAAGTGAAATTCCTTCTGGAAGACCTTCTGCCAATACTAATGCAATTAATAGAAATGGAATCCAACCTAATCGCCCTATCAGACATCCACAAAATTCAACAAACTCCAAGAGAGAACAAAGACTTTCTGGTGTTCCTCAGAAGCAACAACCTTTATCGAATCATCAATTAGCTGCTGCAACTAAGGCTTCAAGAAAACATCAGTTTCCTCAACAACAACAACAACATCAACAACATCAACTTCAACAACAATCTAATATACAACGTAGAATAAATGCCAAACAACAACAAAATCCTCCAAAAAGAGCATCAATGTATGAAGTTCATCGTACTTTGCGTCCTACACAACAAGAGAGACCAAAATCAGTTATCGATCCTAAAGTTAGAGCAGCTGAATTATATAAGAAAGCTAATTCATCATCTTATAACAATCCATATCCGCAACATTTAGCTCCAGATTTACAAAGAACTTCCTCTTTTGAAAAATTATCCTCAGCTGTTGGTCCACAAGGTAATGGTAATGTTACTAATAATAAACCAAAAAAAACTGGAAGACTGACTTTGAGAGATACTATTTTGGCTGAACAATCTCCAACACAATCTAATGGCGTTATATCTCCTCCTCCCTCTAATTCTGGTCCTCAAAGACACACAGCAAGTGGAGTTGTTTTCAAATCTAGATTTAATGATTCGGATTCAGATTTAGATGTTCCTATATTTAGTAAGAATCCTTCTTCCGGTAATGGCTTAAGAAGTTCCAGTGTTCAAATTCATTCATCTCCTTCTACCAAGGCAAATGGTAATAGTAATAGATTTTTTAGTGAACAGGCTAAGCCTAGTAAAGGTGGAAATGAAACCAATGGAAGTGGAGAAAAGAAGAAGAAGAAATTTGGAAAACTTAGAAAATTATTTGGTACTTCTAATAAAGCTTAAGTATTTGACTAATATTACATTACATTTTATTTTCTCTTTTCAACACTTTTTTTTTTGTTTACTTCACTAGCTGGTTATGGTTCTTAAAGTTAGTTAATTCATTTATGTTCAATTTATTTTTATTTTTATTTTTCCTTTCAATTAGGTTTGGTTTTACAATCTCTCTTTTTCTCTCTTTTACTAATTTTGATTACAACTGTATTTTTCCTTTTTTTTAATTAAAATCTAACATATTATTTTTTTTTTCTTATTATTACACTATAATTAAATACCTGTATATTTTGTGTCTTTTAAAATTCTATCTATGTAACTTTTTAATATATATTATCAATAATAATAAATTTATTTATTTGTGACAGGTTGGATCGATTTATCATATAAATATCATATAAATAACTAATTAAAAAATGGTAATGAATCCAAACCAAACACCAAGTAAAAATAAATTGGGAAAGGTATAGTTTGAAATAATAACAAAAACAATAAAAACATATACATTATTTAATATTTAATAGTTTAAAAATTATAAGTTTACTCTAACTCAAAGTTGTATGGCTCATTTTAGAAGCTAATTCATGATCACCTGTAACATCCTTTTTATCATGCAATATACTAGCAAGATCATTATCAGTTGCTCCAATTGGAACATCCGATAAAATATCACCAGCAGGAGTAACATAATCACCGAAATCATCATCTTCTTCTTCACCTAAAGAAGAAATAGTTTGTGCTCTAGATGATCTGGCAATTTGAGTGTTAGATGAACCAATACTACTGTTATCACCAGATATTGTCTTTGAAGCATCATCCATCCTTTTACGAACTTCAATTGCAACTCTTCTACCATCAGCTAAAAAGTTATTAAACATACCTCTAATATTTTTAACCATACCTATATTTTCACCAACTTTTTCATCAACATGGAAAGACCTCCAAAATTGAGTATGAAAAAATGATTCATATGTTTCATCAGCAAGAATAACCATACGGAATGTAGAAGGTGTAATATAAGTTGGATGGGAAGGATCTAAAGCTGCGTTATGAGAGTTTTTAGTATCAGTATCTTTCAAAGAAGATGATTCTTCATTTTCTGCTAAATCAATTAATGGTTCATTCGGATCTTCAACAGGTTGGGCATATTTAAAAGCCATCTTAAGGAAATTGGATCCTGAAGCTAAAAATCTTTCATGTTGTTTGCCTTTCCACTTATCTTCGTTAAATCTAACTTCAGCAGGTAACCTTATTTCGTCATCTTCCGTATCAATACCTTGTTCTTTTAATATTAATTTACGTTCTATTATCTTTCTAGCTATTTCAGACTCAATAGAAGTATTAGTAATTTCATCAAAAATCAAACCATCTCTCCAAGGAGCAGTAATAAAAATGAGATCTTCAGCTAGTTGTAAAATTATTTCTCTATTAATCTGTCCATTATTCTTTTCATCATAAAGGGCAATGAAATTAGATAATGAATTCATAATATCATGATCCAATAACTTATTTAAACCAACAACCAATGTTTCTAAGGACATTACATCATCAGAAGACCAATTTAAATATAATCTTTTCAAAAATTTAGTTTGCTGTGGTGATTTTTTTGATGCATCCACCCAGTCAACTAGACGTGACATAAAAACTTCAAAAGAATCAAAGTCCATAGTTATAGCACCTTTGTTTGGGGCATGAGCATCATTTATCAATACACCATAATATCTATCATAAATGTTAGAAACCTGTTCATTTGTTAAGTTAGGTGTTTTAGGTAAATTTCTCAGTTCTGTACGTTTAACAAAAATCTCAATACCTTGGAAAACTTCATTCTTGAATTTTGTTCTCATTTGTTCAATTGCTTTATCTCCAATAATAACAAATTCTCTGAAAGCAACTTCCCATAAATTATCAAATTTTGTTCTCATTTTATCGTTGTTTAAAAATGAAGGTTGTAGTTGATCTAAACTTGAAAAATATTCTTTAAAAACAGCAATACATTCACCATCATCTTCACAGTGTAGCAATTCATCACCATTAACCCTAACAATGGCTAAAGCTATTTGAAATAAAACACGAGAGCCATGCAATAAAAGCATATCAACAACTCTAAACGCATAAATTAAAGGCATTGTATTTAAAAAAAATGACAGGAACCAAGGTAATGAAACAATAGATAATTGTATATCATGTTTTGCGAAATGTTCACCAATCATAGGAAGGGTCTTTTTGACTAGACCTTCAAACACTTTCTGATCAAGAAGAACACCATACATAGTTTTCGAATAGTATCCGGGAATAATTGTATCACATAGTACATTTAAACACCAGAATACCTGTTCTTCAGACATGTAAATTAGTAAAGCAGCTGTAACTATATTCATAGCCTGACAATATCCAATTTCCGGGTTTTTCCACGAATAAGCAGTTAAAACTCTTCTTAATCTATTAATACCTTCATCTGTTTGATAAGCAGGATATTCAGGAAGTGATCTATTTAAATCCTTTTCAATTTCTTCAATTGCGATGGATGTTTGACCATCATTATCCACCAATAATCTGTTATACTCTTCATTATATTGATAACGTAAAAATAATGAGCCACAACATGTTTCCCAAATTTCACCTCTTAATTTATTAGGTAAACCATAACTAACCAACTTAAAGAACGTAATATTACGAATCAAAGCAAAATTTCTACCATTTTCTCTGAAGAAATCAAACCATTTTTTCATTTTTAATCTATCATTTAACTTTTGAGAGTTTCCTGGAAACTTGAAAACCCAGCCCAACCCACCAGGAGGAGGAGCCAAAATTTCAAAATTTGAAGAATGATTCTTGAAAAGTAAGTATTCAGAATATAGATTACATTGAAAATCTGTCATCTTATCCACTTCAATTAAACTTCTCTTTAATGACTTGACTAAATTTTGACCAAATCTTTCACATTGAGATTTAATTCCGACAAATTGAACAGTTATTTCTAAATCATTTGTAGTTAATAACATAATTGCAAAATCATAGGATCTATGCACCCTTTGAATCTTTTGGATAGTTGGTAAAGCTACAACAAGTGAGCATATCATACTATCATAACCATCTCTGAAAACAAGAAAATTATCAGTTAAAATTAATTTACCATTGAATGGCTCTTGATCATAATCCGATTTACCAGAATTGCTTGCCAGCCTAGCTTTCAAAAATTTGGTAGTAATTGTAATCTCAGCAGAAGATTGGTCAACTATATGTTCGCCTGAAGGTAAATTGTATTCTTTTTGTACCACTTCATGCTTTGAAGGCTTCTTAACTGTAGCATTTGTTTGATCCAAAATCTGCTGTGCTTTGTTGGCTATTCCTTTGAAAAAATCCATTGTAAAGAGACTTCTCTATGTGTGTACTATTTTGAGCTCAATATAGTATGGATACTATGGAAAAAAGATGAAGAGGAATTGGTAAGAAACTGGAGCTTTACGGACCACTAAGAAGTTAAGAACACATACAACTTGCTATTCAAGGCTTCACGTAATTATAATCACAGAAATTTAATAAATCGTGCGGCTCGTCTGTTTTGGAGTTTTAAACAAAACTATATAAATTGAATTAAAGCTAAAAAGTACAAACAAGAACAAAAACAAAAAATAAAAAATAAAAAACAAAAAACAAAATACAGAAAACAAAATACAAAATACAAAATACAAAATACAAAATACAAAAATTAAACGAAAAACAAAAAACAAAGAAAAACATTAAACTTACAATATGTTATGAATTAGAGAAAAGTATCGTCCGCTGATTGAAAAAACTCCTGTTCAGTTTTTTTATTAATAGTCTGAAGCAAAGGCCCTTTTAATTCTGAATTTGGCTTTTTTTGTTTTTGTGTACCTGGCCCCAATAAGTCAGGATCCAAAAATCTTGAGCCATGATGAAAAGATGTTTTACCAGTAAGTAAGTTAGTCATGCTTTTTCCATGACTATTACCAATGTTGGAAGTTCTATGAGATTTTGGGGGACTCCAAATTGGATTATCATATTTTCCTTCTTCGTTGGATTTATTTTTAATCTTACTATTAAGAAATGCTCCAGTGTGTTTCAAAATAACTTTAATAATTTTAACCCTGAAATCAGCAAAAAATTGTTCATTTGATAAGACGACATTTTTATATTCAATTTCTGGAATTTTAATTGTTAAATTGTTTACATTGACCATTTTTAAAGCACCTTGGCCTTTAAATGTAATACATATTTGAATAGGACTAATTTTAATAGAGTGCAACATTTGATATAAAGATGCTCTGTGTTCCATCTCTAAAACATTGGCTTCATTGCTCCATTCGTCTTCAGCAAGCCTTTTAGGAGGGCTATGACTAGTTGATTTTCTTTTAGAAATTGAAGAATTGCTGCTGCTTTTTGGTTTAAGTATAGAAGAGGACCGACTACTAGTACCGAGTGAATAGTTTGGTACTGACTTTTTCTTTGAAATTAAACTTTTAAATTTCTTGGAAATCTTACCTGACTGCTTGGTATCATTAGAATCAGCAGTTAAATCAGAATTTGAAATGGATGTAAATGATAAGCCATCAGCAGTAACCGTAGTACCTGTGCTACTGGTCAGTTGTGAATTCATTGACTCAACATCAGAGTAACTAGATGTGCCATCAAACAGTGTAGTATCATCAACACTGCTTTCCAAATCTTTTTCTCCAACAGTCAGTGAACTTTCAGGATAAAGAAAAGCATATATTCTCTTAGCAACTGAATAATCAATATCTAGTTTTAAAGGAGCAAATGAAATATTCTTATGTCCAACAACAGAAATACCACCCACAGGCTCGTGAACAGCCCAATCAACAAAAGTCATAGGTTCATCCGGATTAGAAAGCCTAGAAATAATTGTCTTATATTTAGCTTCAGGATGCTCGTCAAGAGCTACAAAATCATGAATAAAAACTTGATTTTTACTTGCACCATTTGGACTTTGAATTGTTGTAAAATAAGTTTTTGAAGCTTGAACATTTAAAAATTTGGAATCATCATCAAGAAGTAATTCTAACCTGATTCCATCGAAAATAAAAGACCATTGCCTTAAATCATATGAATCATTATACTTTCTAGCCTTCGTTTGTTGCATGAAAGAAACCAACGCATTTAAACGCAAAAATAGCTTTTCTAATTCAACATTAATTGAAGTAATATCCTCACTAACATTCAAGGTGATTCCAGGAAGCAATAAAAACCTTTTGAATTCCACCAAAGTTCTAATATCTTGTTGAATGCTACTTATTGTATTCGCCATTTCTAGGAAATCTTCGGAGCTTGAATACTTAACAAACTTCTTAACCTTATCTTTCAACTTTCTACTATCCGTTTTATCATATTCAATCATTGACAATGCCACATTATAAATTGTATTGTATTGCATACTATTGGCTGTAAGATAAATAACAGGGCAGAAAACTTGGATCGACTCCTTAAAGTTTGTTATAGCAAATGATTGGTCTTTTAGATCATGTAATCTATTTGGTTTTGTAAAAATAACCCCCAATGTAATATCTTGAAGAACAACAGATTCACGAAGGGAACCAGGTGAATAATACATTTCAAGTGGGATCTCAGGAGGCCATGATGAACGTGAAACATTATTGAAAAATTTATAATAATCACTCAGAACTTTACTTCTATCCAGAACATAGACAAATGCATCGGATAATATTCCACCAATTCTATTTTCCACAGGGATCGTTAATTCACCAACCTCTCCTGAACACATATAACCAGAATTAACAGAAACTGATCTTAAGACAATTTGATTCGAAGTGGAAATAACACAACTATCGCTATCATTATCCAAACAAACTTGGGGAGAAATAAATTTCAGTAAATATGAATCATCAGTAGTAACATTTTCCCAATCACCGGTATCATGTAATTTGAAATCAAAATTTCCAATGACTTCAGAAGGATTTTCGAATCGATAATACTGTTTATCAGCTGTATCACAATTCGAAGAACTTTTACTAATACCTTGAATATCTTGGCTTTTATGTAATTCTTCAGCCAAATTGATAACTTTTCTACTTAAATTGAAAACCATTGATTTTCTATCAGACACTTCATCCATATATTTAAAAACCTTATTTCTCACTTTAGGGCTCCACTTTAAAATCATTTTATAGACAATGAATCTATTTCTATATGTTGATTCAGTGACTGGAAAACCAAGAAGATTTGACTTTGATTTTGAAAGAATAGTAGTTCGTGTTGGGAGACGGGATAAATTTGGACAAATATCATCATTTTTCAATTCTTCAATAAACTCTTCATAAGAAGGAAATGAACCTTCTTTAAATTGTTGCTTTAAAGAATTTAAGATAAACAATCTCTCTTTAATATATTCTAAATCAGTTTGAATATCAGCTTTGAGTTTAGATGATTTAGCTTCATCATCATTTTGAATCGCTAATAGATCGAGATTACGTGATGCGGCAAGTTCTTCTAATTCGTTAATTCTAGTCTCTGCCAAGGAAGGAGCAGCTTCATCAAAATGAGTATCAAGTAAACAGCGATGAGTGGTTTTTTCAACCAAATCAAATGGATATTCAAGTTGAGAATCATGGCTATCTTTAACATAATAAAATCTTGGAGTAGATGCAAGTGGTGTAACCTTCCAATGTGGTTCTTCCGATAAAGAAATAGGGGATTCTAATTCAACAAAATCATCTAGATTTAGCCAACATCTCTCACACGCTTCATTGGTGAAATCACTTGAAGAAATATTCGATTTACGTTCAAAATTAAGAGTAGAATTAGACTCCAAACCAACCTCACGAGCTAAAATACCAACGGCAGAAGTTTCATTAAAAACGGCAGAAAGAACACGCAAGTCAGTTTGTTGGAAATCAACAATACCTTTGTCCATTGACAATGACCAATCCTTTTTGTATACTTGCTTAGCTATATCAAAAACAAGACTTTGCTTTTTTGTCTGATGTAGATCCATAGAGAATGAATTAACCATACACTTTAATCCAGTGAAAGCAACTTTACTATTAGCTTCAGCATCATCAGAATGTTTATAAACATGAGCTAAATATAATGAATTCAACAAAAGCCCATAACTGATCGAAAATAAATGACCACCAAATTTGGCAGAAGGTCTATAATCTAAAAACTTATTTTTGAAAATCTTACCAGTTTTAATTGGCAATCCTAAAGAACTTTTGAAAGTACCCCACCATTCAAAAAAATGGGCAAATGAAAGAGGAGAAAAATGAGCAGAATTTGAAGCATTAGGTGATATAGACTCAACAGAAACTGCCATGTGAATATACTGACTTCTCCAGCCTTTATAAGAATCGTACCCTTCCATTTCAGCTTCATTTTTAAAAGAACTATGATTCCGCAAAGTAACTTCATAATGTGGTTTAAAGATTCTTGATCTTTCAACCGACCCAGGAATACAATTCGATTCAAGATTATCATTATGTTCAAACACAAAGCCTAATTTCCAAACAACAGGTTCGCTTTGTAATCTCCAAACTTTTTTATGGACACTATAGTTCAACTCAGAATATGCACCTTCGATAACTTTATTGAATTGATTACTTTCAAAAGTTGGGATGATAATTTCAAAGACTTTACTTTCAACAATTAATAAATCTTCAGATTTTCCTGTACTATTAACTTTCAAATTAGTTTGACCATCCCAAACAAAGCCAAAACCAGCAGAATTACCAATAATATTATAAGGAGATAAACCTGACTTAATAAATAATGTAATACCATTCTCTATTAAAAAGTCGAACTTAGCGTGCATTACTAATGGCAACTTATCCCAAAAGCCTAACTTTGGAGATATATCAACTGGAGGTTTAGATAGCACATCAAAACTATTCATTGCATAGCCCAATGCCGGTTGTAACGAATGAGACCAACTAACAATGGAGGGTTTATTTGAATTAACGGAGACTTTCATATCAGTGAAGAATTTTATAGTACACATGGTACGTGCAACATGGCAAGCATAAAGTGAATCCATACATTGTGAATCATTATATTGAGAAACAAAAGGAACAAAATTGTATCTAATTTCTTCTGTTTTATACATTTGTTCAGCAACAACAAAATCACCGGAAAACTTAACACAATCATTAGAATCTTTAGGATCACCACCAAACATGAGAATAGGTAATGGATAATCTTTAATTTGAACTTTTAACTTTTTACAAATAATACCTAGACTCATTGGAATCAAAATACCATACTTCATATCTTTAGGCATATTATCACCAACATCAAATAAAAAATCTCTATAATTTTCAATACCAAAACTAGGTTCATCCAAAGTTAAGATCAAATTGTCCAAATCAAAGTTAAACAATGGGGCAATTCCAGCAGACGATATAACAGGGTATTTAGTTAAAAATTGTTTAGAGACCAATGGATCATTGGCTGGATCACCTGAATTCATTTTACCGTTATATTTCATATTATGCACAGTATTAAATATATTCACACGTTCAATCCAAGATTTACTGATATTTGCAAGCAATCTTTGCTTCGGAAATTCAATTAATTCCTGAACATCATTCAGATATAAAAGTATCTGTTCCTCTTCTTCGGATAGCACTTCACGAGATAATGGTGACAAAATGGTTGGTGGAGCGTGTTTGTCGTGTAAGTGTTTAATACTCTGTTGTGCTTGTTGTTTCTGTTGCTCATCTAATTTCCTCTTTCTGTGGGCTAGCTTTTTCAAGTCCAAATCTGGAGGAATAACAGCATATCCATCTTTGAATGTTAGAGAAGGGTATTTTAAAGGAAATTCTGCTCTAATATTATCTTCATATTCATTAAAAGCAGATAGTTTAGCAAGTCTAGATTTTTGTTCAAGCTTACCCAACGAAAGATTCCGATTCAAGGTATATTCAAATGGATCATCATGCATACAAAATCTAAATTTTTTAGTGTGAATTTCGATCTTTGGTATTCTAGTTGGTTTTTTAACTTCAGAAGGCATGATAACATCAACTTTAAAATCTAGGATATCATCTTCAATTTTCAAAATATTCTCTAAACCTAATTTAGCCATATCAAAAGACTTCATAAATGCTCTAAAATTATCAAATAACTGGAAAAAAACATATTCAAATGGAACTTCAAATCTAAACGATTGACAAACAATTTCAACTTTCGGTTCATCTTTTAAAAGTTCATGAAAACAAATTTTAGCTTTAGCATGACTCAAAATCAAAATCATACTCCATGTTTCTTGCGCATGTGGATTGACACCATACATTCTAAACGCTTGAAACTTTACCGATAAGAAATCTTCAACAGATGGAGAAGCTAACATTTCAAAAGAATCCAATTCTAACACAATATCTATATTTGAAGGAAGTCTAACTTTAACCATTAATAAGTTCATCATGAGTAACAGATCAAGTTTATTACTATATGAAGCTTGATGACCTGGCTTTGTTTTCTTCTTAGCAGAACGCTTTGGAATAACAGATTTTATAACTGATGTAGCAAAAAGAATAGACCACATTATTTCGGGAGATAAAACCATATCAACGATAGGTAAAACGGCAGACAATCTATGGTTTAGTAAAGTATAATGTAGTTTAAAATCAGAAGTTGATAAGAATTGCTCAAAAGACTCGTCAGATTTTTCAATTGCATAATCTCTAATTAATTTGAAAACAATACTATCGATAGTAAAATCAACATATTGAGCACCAAAAGAGTTATCCAAAATAGTACAAATATTTTCAATTTTAAACATAAATCCTCTCTCATATTTATTCAAATCAGATTGGTCAGTACCATCATAATGTTTTACTGGATTTTCGAAGCAACATAAAAACACAAAGCTATTGAAGTTGAATTTTAAAGATTTGATAATTTCAGGTAAAAAGGTTTTCTTCTTACTTTGTGATTGTTCCTGAATACCTTTTTCTTCAACTTCGTCAGTTAGATCCGAACTATTATCATTATTATTAACAACATTAAAATCATAAAGTCTAGCAACTTTATGTAATCTTTTAAACACATCAATGTTCACCATTTTGATTTGAACACAATCTAGATCAATATTGAAATCTTCAATATAGCAGTTTATATCACCTTCTTTATACGCTTTTGCTAATTCCAGAGCAAAGTAAACATTTAAATTATTTAGTAATAAAGCTCTATGATGTTTTGACCCATCAAATAAGCCAAGTTGAACACTTCTCAAAACCATTCTAACAGATTTCATACTAAATTGTTCAGATGATGAATCAAATAAGGATGTTAAATTATCAGTTAAAGCTGAATCAATGATCAAATCTTCCAAGACAAATCGAGCTTCTAAAGACTCTTTGATATTATTCGTTTCAACATTATTCAAAAGATCGATATGGAATTCTGTACGTATGATTTGGAATCTAGATCTTATTCTGTGCATTAATGGTAGGAGATGAAGAGGTGATTTAACAGTATCATTAAGAGCATCTTTAGTATCATCTTTAGTATCATCTTTTAAGATTTTAGTCTTACTATTATTTGGCTTGTCAGGTTTTATTAGAGAATATAAGTCATCAACTGAAGTAGAAATGTTAGTTGTTCCAACAGTAGTGGAAGATCTTAAAAAGAAGGATTCTTTCTCTATGTGCTTCCTTATAAATTCAGGATCTTTCAAGTTAGCAAAGATTTCAGAGATTTCAGTTATATCAACTAAAAATGCGAGATTGACAAAATCAACAGACAAAGAAGTCTTAGTTGTTTTAACTAATTTAGAAATAAATGAATCGACCGTCAGATTAACTTTGTATTGGAGATGCGATAAGTTTTTTTCGGAATCACTTTTGAAATCAAACGATTCTTTTAACACTAACTGTGTACTGCTAAGATCAAAAAATAAATCGGGCGTTTTAACCTTAAAATCACCAATGGTAATTTCGATACTATTAATTTGAAGTTGTTCCAATAATTTCATTATTTTAGTTTCAGAAGATGAAGAATTTGTATTCTTATTTGCTATATTTTCTGACGGGGTTTGATCTAATCGAGGTGGTATTATAGAGTTGAAAGTTTGTTGTAATAAAGATGTATCAATATTCGAATCGTTACAATAAACGTTTAAATTGGTATTTTTCAATTTTAAAGATCTTTCATTATAAGGAGAATCAACAGATAAATCCAATTTGAACTGAGTTAAAAGATTAGCTTCACTAGGATAAACTTTCAAGCCTTGAGAAGTGAAAAATATATTAAAATGAGATAGTTCAGTTTTCTTATCATTATAGGCACGCACTTCAAGGGTAGATTTATCTAATTGAATTATCTGCCCATCTTCAACATCATTAATTATTATTTTTAAACCATTAACATTCACTCCTATAGGTAAAACATATAAGAAGCTTGCTATATGAAATAAGATATTTCCAAGATGTTTAGAACTTTTCGAAGCTTTCTGTGTAGATTTAAAGGGCTTAGTATTATTGAGAATGGTATTGAAGGAAACATCATTTAATTGTAGTTCTATGAATTTATTTGAAGAATGAACAGAACTGAAAAAGTAAAATAATATATAAGGATTAATATTTATGTATATTGATTTGATAGATAATTTGTAATTGTGTGAATTCAAAGATAAATAATGTAAACTCATCCAGGAAACGAACCCAAGTGAAATTTTACCTCTGAGAAAGAAATTGAAAAGTCCCAAGAGCAACACATACCCCACAAGGGGGATCAGAAGTATCTGGAACATGACACTAGTGTTTAACCTTATATAATTTGAGAAGCTTATAGCAGTATTGGTTGAAAATTGCAATTGAAAAGAAAAGTTGGTTGTTGTTATAACTTCTTATTGCTGCCGCGTTCTCCGGATTTTGCAGCTACTGTAGCTCAATTGTTTCAATTCATCTTCTTTATAAAAAGTTTATAGCTGATAGAACTGATAGAACTGCATGGTATGAAGACCAAAACAAACCAGAGAGTCTCAAAGACTCTGTCTATGCTGCTTCTTTTCATCACCTCTTACATCCTTTCCCACACTCCTCCTATTTTGATCACTCTTCTTTCCCTCCTTCTAGACGTTACTTTTTTCTGGGTTAAGCGTTTGTGGTGGCTAATACACTACTCCCCCATAAGACAACTCAAGAAATCTTTAGCCAAAGTCTCCAATTATAATGAATACGAACTCATAACTTCCCAGATAGATTCCCTGAATGGCAATGACGTTTGGCGTCAGAATTTTGTTAGCAAAAAATATGATTACAAACTTATTTCCGAAAGATTATCCGAGCTAAGAAGAGCAAGGTTAGATAATGATTATTTTAAAATAATGAGTATCTTGAGATCAGGTCTATTAAGAAACTTTGGTGGCATTTCCAGTAAGCAATTATACAACAAATCTTACAATGGGACAAAGTTATTAATTGAAAATTATATTGATGAAGTATTAGAATGCTTGGATTATTTGGATTCTCTAGAATTCCAGCATCCAAATAAAAGTTTCAATCTGGATTTAACTAGGACAAATTTGAATCAAATGAAGTTGGACTTTTTTCATGACTCAAGACAAACCCTTGGAACAACTGCTTTAATTTTACAAGGTGGGTCTTTATTTGGTTTAGTTCATCTAGGTGTAATTAAAGCCCTTTATCAGGATTCATTGTTACCCAGAGTCATTGCAGGTTCAGCTGTTGGGGCTGTCGTTGGTGCTTTTGTGTGCTCTTTAGATGATATTGAACTAGAAGCAAATTTAAATCATATGGCTTCTTTATTCCCAAAATCTATTTTGAATGGTTCCAATAGTACTGCTGATGTTATTGAATCTGTTGTTAAAAGAGGTCATAGCCATGACCTGTTATTATTTATGGAATATGTTAAACTGAAGTTAGGTGACATGACTTTTGAAGATGCTTATTTGAAAACCAATAAGATTTTAAACATTTTGGTTCATCCTACTGATAATACAATACCATCATTATTAAATTATATTACAACTCCAAATGTTACTTTGATTAGTGCAATTCGTTGTTCATTGGGAAATGATGTTTTTAAGGATGATGATGCCCAATTATTTATTAAATATCCAGATAAAATATTAAAGAAAATGCAAAATCTAAATAGGCCATGTACTTTTGTTTCTCCTCATCAAATACGAACAATTAATTATCCTAAATCTTTTACTCCAATTTCTCCTTATACCAGATTAACTGAGCTGTTTAATGTTAATCATTTTGTGGTTTCTTTGGCAAGACCATATTTGGCTCCTTTAATTGGTAATGATTTAAAACATTCTCCATCATCATGGTTATTAACTAAAACTTTGAAAAATTTATTAAGTCTTGAGGTTCGTCATAGAATGGAAATTTTAGATAGATTTGGTTTATTGTTCAGTTGTTTTAAGTGGATGGCAATAGATGAGAAAACTCCAAGATTCGAAAACAGTGAGATTACAATTGTTCCGGAACTAAGGACTTTAATTAAGGATTTTAGTAGGATTTTTGATGTTAATAAATATGAAGAGAATATTCCATACTGGATTCAAGTTGGTGAAAGATCTGTTTGGCCTTTGTACCCAATGTTACAAACTAGATGCCGGATTGAATTTGCGTTGGATGATTATTATAGCATCCACAGAAATGGCTGATTTTATGATTTATATCTTTGTTTTAATGATTATTTATGATTTATTTATTTATTTATTAATTTCGAATTAATTAATTTGCTACACATCGTTATATTAATTTATTATCGTATCGTACATTGATATCGTATCCTTTCACAAGTTCACCCTTGCACGCACTATAGTTGAAAATTACAGCGCAGAGATCAAATTGGTCAATCTGAAAAGAACACAAACATATACAATCTCCTTATAATCAATTGAACATCACAAAAGTTCATTTATCAAAATGGTATGTGCAATGATATCAATTACTAAGTTGGCTTAAACCTCGTTAAGTGATTACTAACAACTAACAATATCAAACAGACTGCTACTACTGCACAGGCTGCTACACTTCAAAACCCACATGATGATTTAATTCATGATGCTGTGTTGGATTACTATGGAAAACGACTTGCAACATGTTCTTCTGACAAAACTATTAACATATATGATGTGAATAGTGATGATTCTTTCACTAAAGTTCAAACCTTGAGAGGCCATGAAGGGGCAGTTTGGCAAGTTTCTTGGGCTCATCCTAAATTTGGTGTTATTCTAGCTTCTGCTTCTTCGGATGGTAAAGTTATTGTGTGGAAAGAAGAAAATGGTGTTTGGTCAAAAATAGCTGAACATGGTGTTCATACTGCCTCTGTGAATTCGGTTTCTTGGTCTCCTTCTGAATATGGAGCTTTATTACTATGTACTTCAAGTGATGGCAAGGCTTCTGTTGTTGAATTTCTGGAAGATGGTACTTTAAAATCTGTTGTCTACCAAGCTCATGCTGCAGGTGTGAACACTGGCTCTTGGGCTCCACCTCAAAAAGAAAATATTCAAGAAAGAAGAATTGTTACTGGTGGTTGTGATAATTTAATCAAAATCTGGAAATTTGATTCTGTTAAAAATACATATTTGGAAGATTCAGTTCTTTCGGGACACACTGATTGGATCAGAGATGTTTCTTGGTCTCCATCTTTATTATCTAAATATTATATTGCATCTGCTTCTCAGGATAGAACAGTTATTATATGGACTAAAGAAGTTAATTCTGAAACTTCATGGAAAAAGCAGTTTTTGTCTGAAGAGAAGTTCCCAGATGTTTGTTGGAGAGCCTCATGGTCACTAAGTGGTAATGTTTTAGCAGTTAGTGGTGGTGATAATAAAGTTAGTTTATGGAAAGAAAATTTTGATGGTAAATGGGAGCCTGCTGGTAGTGTTGATCAATAATTATAGAAATTCATGTTAAATGTGTATTATTTTGTTATTTTTGTTTGACTATATTTTAATTATGCAAAAAGTAATTCATTCTTTTTTATGTATGTATACTATTGTAAAACATGTATAGGCCGAGGTTACGAAAGTTTATATGCAAATTAAACTGAATAATAGGCGATCTGCAATAAGAGAGACTATCAAAGTCCATTGAGAGAATATAAATATAAACATTAAAAAATTTTATAGAAAGCTATCTTACAAAGGAATAAAAACAAATTGAAATTGAAAACCACCGCCGTTATTATTATTGTTATCATTATTATTATCATCAGCATTATTATTATCATCATTTTGCTCGTTTTGCCTCCGTCTACCTCTCCATCTTCTTACCACTGTGAAAATGAAAGCAGCTAAAACTAATAGCGTAACAATAATATCTTCAGTTCTAAGCTCCTCATCTCCAACAAATTCAAAATTCTTTTGGTAAGAAGTTTCAGACGACTTTCCATCTCGAGTAGCTGAATTAGAATCACTATTTGTATCTTGATGGTTATCTTGATGGTTATCTGTGTTCTCATTTCCTGTTTGGAAGTGTTGATGATATTCTTCTGTTAATGCTTGCTTTTCCCTTTCTCTTAACTTCTTATATAAATTCAACCAATCTTTCCAGCCTCTTTTTTCAGGAAGATTTTCGTTTTCAGCTGATGACCCACCATCTAACCCAAGTAATTTAGACCACCAAAGTTTGATACGTAATCTGAATAACGAGAGTTGAACAGGTATATAAGATTCAGGCTTTGAAACTAAAACTAAATCGTAATATCGTTTAGCTAAATGATAATCTTTTGGAACACCAAGACCTATTTCATATGCATAACCTAAATTAAATCTAGCTTGACTGCTATGATAATTTGCAGCTTCTTGATAAATGCTAGCAGCTTTCTCTAAATCCGGTTTAACAATATACTTAGATGATAATGGATCATCTGATGTGGCTGTTGAGTTTTCCAAGCCTCTGAAGTATAAATCGCCTAAAAACACAGCAGAGTCTAAATTATGTTGTTTAGAAGATCTTTGATAGTAATTCAATGCACTTCTGTATCTATCTAGAGGGACTTTAGGTGGTTCGTCGAGATAACCAACAGGAGGGTATAAGATATAAGCAGCAGAAGACTGGGCAGATTCATAGCCTTGTTCAGCAGCCATAGAATAACCAATTAAAGCATTTTCATTATCCCCATTAATCAAGCAAGTAAATGCCCAATCTAAATTAGTAACAACGGGCTCGATTCGTTCAACAAAATACTTATAAATAATCGCTAAATCATCCATTTGAGAAAATCTGATACCTTTTTCAATTGCTTGAGCATAATAATACATAGCTTCAGCGTAAGAAGAATAGGCAGATTGTTTAACCAACTCCCAACCTTTTTCAGTATCTGTTTTAGTTTCAATGAAAAGTTTACCTAAATTGAAAGCAGCTCTTGAACCACCTTTTTTATGAGCAGCTTGATACATATGTGTTGCCATTGGAATATCAGGTTCTTTTAATCCTAAACCAAATTCATAGATATTACCTAGATCATTATAAGCTTCTGAAGAAATAACCAACTTTTCTGCAATTGTAAGCCAATGTAAAGCTTCTTGGTAGTTTTGCTCTACACCCTCACCTCTTAAATACATATGACCAACAGCTAATGCACACCTACCAATAAATATGATATCTAATGTTTGTTCATGATGTGCACTGTTCATATAATGTTGAACTGATGTCATCTTTAGACCAACCTCTGCACATTTTTTAACTGTTTTAAAGGCTAAATCATAATTCCTTGGTGTTAAATAATCACCATTATAATATTTCTTGAATTCATAGTAACGTTCAACAAAAAAATGATCATCTGGGTCAATATTTAATTCATTGAAATAATTTTTATCCATTTCATTATTTTCCGAAGTTCTGGATAAAACATACGAAGCTTCGCTAACATCTTCTCCATATATACCTTTCTCAAATGAGCTGATTCTTAAACTATAGCTATCTAAATTTGGTGCACCAATTGGACCATTTTTCAAATATTCATATGAACTTTTAGCAATTAAACTATAGTAATATACAGCCAATTCAAAATTTTGAGGAACATGTAATCCATCAAAATATCTATGAGCTAAACACATAGCAGCTTTTAAGTTACCATTTTGTGAAGCAATTTCGAAATGAAGCAACGATTTACCTTGATCAACCTCCAACTTTCCAAATAAGCCAGTTGTATATAGAAAGCCTAAATAATAATGAGCTTCTGGGTTTAATTCAATTGAAACAGATTTTTGGAAGTAATGTAATGATTTTTTTGGATCTGTGGGTATCGAATAATTACCAAATAAATAAAATTGGCCTAAAGCAAATGCAGCTTCAGCATCATTTTCATCATCTGCCAGATGTTCCAAACTTTGTAATGCCAAAACCTGGCTATCAGATAGTTCGGAAACCCATTTTGTATGCTTCCACTCTTCAAATATATCATAGTAATCAACGTTTAAATTAATTGTAATTTTTCCCGAAGATATCACTGAAGTTGAATAAGTTGGAAAATTTAATTTTTGCTTCAATTGATTTTCTTCTGTGACAAGTATTTGTAAAGATGTGTTGTAATCTAAGAAATCATTGGAAGAAAACAATTCATTTGTAATTGCCATAGGATTCTGTAAATAATTATTTTCATTTAGTTCGATTGATTCGTGAAGTTGGCATGATACTGATATTGGAAGTAATAATACCGACGTGAGTATCATCAACATATTATGATAGACTATCATAGTGTTGTACGAAGCCAGAAGCTATGGGCATGTATTGAACAGTGAACACCTATACAACTGATATTAAGCAGATTTACAAAGTGAGTGGCGCGGTAAAAAATTCATTTTTTAAAGATAACTGTTTACAATTCACTCTTCAAGCCCTAGTTTATCTTTCCAATGAACTTTGAACTATTTTGTCCATGCTTTGAGACTTTGGTGACTACACTTAGTGATGAGTTGAAAGAAGGTAACTCCAAATCATCATCGGCTTTGCCTTCTACATTGATAGACAAAAGAACAAATCATAACATTGAATCTTTACAATTCTGCGATAAATGCAAACAAGTTAAATGTTCAAATTGTATAACTCGAGAAGCAATATCAAAATATTGCCCATATTGTATGCATCCACATTCTATAACTTCTTCAGTATGCAATAGAAACTGTTTTAAATGTCCAAAATGTTTTAATCATTTGAAAATTGAATCCGTTACAATTAAATTTAATAATAAATCAAATAAAATTAAAGGAAAGAATTTTAAATTCTCATGTAAAAATGTGAATTGTAATTGGACCTTTCAAACAGGTTTAATTGAAAAGCCAACTTCTTTATTAACTATTATAAAGCAAATTTCAATGAGTGAAGATGATAAATTATTTAAAAGCTTAAAAGATTATTATATTTCAAAGTATGATTATTTGCGTTTATTGGATTATGAATCAAGATTGAAATACAAAAATGAATTGATTAGTAAGTTTACTTCTTTGGAGATGGCAGAAATATCAAAAAATAAAAAAAATCCAGAGTTTGAGTCATTAGAAATAGATGAAGATGAAGAGTTAGATTTATTAAATCAAAGAATTTGCATGACATCTGAGATTATGGATAATAATTTGTATCCAATCGCACAAGAATTGAGAATCAAGGAAATTTTAAAATGCAAGAAATGTGGGAATGAATTAAATTCATCTACTAAATTTAAGAAAACTTCATCACCAATTCAAATATTTCCAGATCTAAGGATAACTCATTTAAGGCATTACAGTTTGGATAATAATGAATCGAATCTAGGCTATGGGAAATTATTGTTGAATTTCAGAAATAACTCTGAAGACCCCATTGGGGTTAATTTATCTTATTCAGATAACTTAACGGATTTCATAATATATAATAATCAGCAATCTCAGAGGCAATTATCATCAGAAGTTATGAATTCATTGCAAGATAATTCATTGGCAATTAATTTAAGGTGTACTTCTTTTAGATTGGGCTCAAATCCCGTTTCTAAATCTGGTAAATTGGAAGAAATAATCAAAACAGTTCCAACGATCCTACTAACGAATTATACAAAGCAATCAAGAATTGAATTAATGACAAGATCACCAATTAATTTATCAAATATAACCTACTCAAAGGAGAAATTAGAAAATGGTTCTTATGATTTTGTAAGTGAAGATTTATTAGATTTTGGTTTAAATTGGTGCTCTTTATTATTAGATGTTGACGGTTTAAGCAATGATGATATTTTGGAATTCAAATTGCCATTGTATGTTGGTGTCACTTATGATGATAATAACAAGGGAGAAAACGATAATAATGAAAATTTGAAGTTTGGTTGTTGGTATTTATTGAAGTTGAAATGAAGTACGTAGAACTTAATTTTGCTGTGTACCTTTGATAAATAATAAATAGCAAATAATAACTAATCGTAATATCTATATGTAATTAAAAGTTATATACGACAAACACAATGAATATAGAAGATGCCTACGAACCAACAACATTACCATAAATAATAATTGAAACTTGAATCAAGAAAGAAAAAATATAAGAAAATAAGACGAATGGAGACACAACGGAAATAAACAAAAATCCGAATATAAATTTAAAAAAAAAGTTAAAATGAATGGAAATAAAGAAACCACAAATAGACTATCAATTTAAATATAATAAACCAAATGTAAAATGTAAAATGTAAAATGAAATGTAAATATCCTGCGTAGTAAAACAAAAATCCAAATAAAAGTAAATAAGAAGTAGCATGGCCAATTACCAAGCAAGATAAAAATAAAAATTCCAAGAGATAAAAATAAAAATAAAATTATAATTGAAATAAATAAAAAATGATATTATAATGTATGATAGTCAAAACAAAGAAAAAGTGAAAATTTGTAATATAAAACAATGCAATGGAAGAAGGGAAAAATATGTTTCATAAAATATTAAAAATGCTAGTAGTCATAAGATATATAAAAATTGTAAAAATGAAACAAAAAAGAAAACAGCAAAAATAACATAATTGAAGAAAAAACACAATTAAAATTCTTTTCATATTTTATTCATAAGGATAATTGTCAATAGCTTGCTCAAATCATTAAATAACTCGATATTGTTTATAAATATCTAAAAATATTATATGCAATTTATAGAAAGAATTAAGAACGAGTGTAATTAAAAATTCAATTCTCTAAGTGTTAATAATCAAAAGTCATACAACTTGTGCTGTTTTTAACACTCATTATACTGACCATACTTAAATCCTCACCTAAATCATTAATTTTTTCCTCTTCGTTGTGAATTAAAACTTCAATCTGTTCAGAAGAGTTAGAAGAAGTGCCAGTAGTTGGTTCTCTTTCATTGGTTGACATAACACTATTGCCCTCTGAATAGCTTGTGTTCACTGTTCTTTGCTTTTGTGAAGTCGTTGGTGAAGGAAAGATGGAATTGTAATCTGTTAATAAAGACTCTATTTTTATTTTAGTTGACTTATTTTCGTTTTGATATTGTTGATAGGTATTGAACCCATATTGATTAAAATTATAATTATTGTCATTAAGCTGGTATTGTTGTTCTTGTTGTTGTTGGTGGTGTTGTTGTTGTTGTTGTTCTTGGTGTTGAAAAGGTGGGGAATGAGCTGGAGACGGCGTTAACACTTGTTGTTGTTGGTAGGGATTATTGTGAAAATTCAAAACTTCATGTTCATAATGTTGAGATGGTACAGTTGGAGGAGGTGAAATATGTTTTTTACCAAATATTCTTTTGAACATACCATTTGCTTTTCTTGAATTTGGGGAAGAGGAACGACTGTCTGAATTAGGATTGATGGGAGAACCAGAAATGTTATCAGAAGTTTGACCATAACCACAAGCAACACAAGAACCGCATTTCTTTGGTTTGGTGTTGGCGTTATCATGATCCTGAGGGTTATGGTTATCAGGACCACTTTCCAATAAAGGGAGGTCGATAATATAATTGGTTTCTTGTTCAATATTTTCAATAGCTGAATTTTCTCTTGATCTAATTCTATTCAATTGAACATGATCAATTGGAACAGGACAAACGTCAAATCTAGCTTGTTGTAAGAATCTTTGAGATTCAGTTGTAAT
The DNA here is from genome assembly GCA_030572235.1 of Ambrosiozyma kamigamensis. Classification (NCBI taxonomy): domain Eukaryota; kingdom Fungi; phylum Ascomycota; class Pichiomycetes; order Pichiales; family Pichiaceae; genus Ambrosiozyma; species Ambrosiozyma kamigamensis. Next base: position 1,101 of record JAJLZM010000010.1, on the reverse strand, counting down.
AATATCTAAGGAGTCTATTCTTGAGTTGATTGATAAAGGACCTGCTTTGGCTAGTTGTGAGCATTTTAATATATCATCTCTGAATTCAAACAAAGTACCTCTTTCCCAAGGATTTAATGTCAAGTAACGACACATTATATGAAACACTTCATCTGAAATTGGTAAAATCTTTAATAAAACACTTGAATCTTTAACAAAAGCTTTGAAAGTGGCATCTTGCAAAGAAGCTTTCAGCCAAGGATTTCTGATTGATATTAAGTTTATTAATATAATAGTTAAAGACCAAACATCACCAGCAGAAGTCGGAAATTTAACATTAGTATGCATTCCCTCATTATTATTATTTGGTTTTAATAATCTTTCTAAGTGTATTGAGTGAGCATCTTGAGAATTAAAACCTTGACAAAAGTTTTGTATTCTTTCAGGGGACATATAATAAGAAGAACCACAACAAATATTTGATTCAATAAAATGGTCTTGTAAAGCTAATCCGAAATCAGCTAAAATTAATTTTGTACCATTATTAGCAACTAATATATTTTCAGGTTTCAAATCACAGTGGTATATACCTTTTGAATGACAATAGTTTATGGCATCAACTAATTGAATAAAGACGGATTTGACTAAAAAAGGATCATTTTTATATCTTTGTTTATCAACTATAGTTGCGAATAAATCACCTTCCGGGAAGTAATCCATCACAACAAATAATGCAGCCTTAGTGTCATAAACTTTATAAATTGATAAGATATTTGGATGTTTATGAACTCTAAGCTGCAGAGATATTTCTTTTAAAATTTTACATTTGAACCCATTTTTTTCAATTAAATCTAAAGATAATAAATTAGTTGTTAAAGTACCATTATTTAATAGAGCCTGATAAAGTAAATTATTTTCTAATTCTTGTAATAGTTGTTTATTATTTCCACCTGAAGCTTGATTTTTTAAAATGATTTTAACAGCATAAGCTTTACCAGTGTACAAGTGTCTTGCTGAGTATACTATACCATAGGAACCAGATCCTATTTTTTTCTGAAGCTGGTATCTATTATTGAGGATGATGTTGGAAAGGTCTCGCATGGTGAAGCTATAGCATTAATG